>VYZT01016476.1:0-30604 GCA_013400735.1 Pomatostomus ruficeps
CCCCTACCAACAGCATCGCAGCATTTGGCACTGCAATGTAGGGCTTCCGGACTCCCTCACCACCGCCAGTGGCAGCAGGGATTGAAGACGCGATCTGTCGGCTGCAACCGTGTTGCCGGAAGTCACCGCTGCAGAGAAACAGCTGCATTCCCATGGTGGGGCCAAGCCGCAGCCGCACTGCTGCCCCGGTGGCCCCGCCGGCCCTGCGCGCTGCCCCACCCTGTGCGCCTCCCCTGGGTGGAGCCACTGCTCCGCCTGTGGCGAGTCCAGGGTGCCTTACAGCCGTCCTGGGCCCCGGCTCCACCGCGCACTGCCGCCACAGCTCCGTGTGCCCCGGCCAGCGCCGTCTGGCGCACGCCTGCGTGGTTGCCCCGGCCCCGCTGCACGCGGGGCTGCTGCTGCCCACCGAGCCCCGGAGCTGCTGCGTATTGGGGCTGTCCGGCCCCTCAGAGTCGCTGCCACGAGCCGCTGGCGCGTGGTGCACGTGGAGCCGCCGCGCACGCAAAACCACGTGGCTCCCCCCCCCCTCACCCAGGAATGCCTGCAGTCTCTCAGAAGCTGCTCCAAACAGAAGACGGACCCCGCTGGAACTTTTTATTTTTCTGGGCTATTTCTGCGACTGGTGATAGTCGGCTTGGGATGAGTAGAACACCTTGAGTGCCCGGCACGGGGTGTGGGTGGCTCGCGGACCCCTGCATTGGAGGGGGGGTCCATAGGGGGGAAAGGCGCCCAAGTTTTTTGTTTGTTTTGCCTTTTTTCACTCCAGCAGGGAAAGAGACAGAGCTATGGGAATTAACTCTTCCCAAGCTCGGCGTGAGGTCCCCAGCCCCAGTTCTACCTCTCCTATCCCTCATCCCAATGATAGGATCAGCTCACGGGGCGCAAACTGCCGAATGATGCGGAGGTGCTACTGTCTCTCCGCTTCCCCTGAGACTGATTCTTACCTTTTTCAGCCTGGAACTGGTCACTCGGAGCTGAACTCTCCCCTGAACCCTCTTTCCGTCCCCTCTACCCCAGTCCTATCCAGAGAAATCCTCACCCCAGTGCCCCTGCTTCCGCTGCGGGAAGCTGGGACACTGGGCAAAGGGGTGCAGGGACCCCCNTGGCCAGGCTCTGTTGTCTCCCCTCCCCGCCTCGGTATCTGTTTTCCCCCCCCAAAGAGGGCTCTGTATTGCGCAATCCTATACAAAGCCCACCAAATTCAAACCACTCACTCCTTCCCTATTGGATGTTGTACCCTCCCCCCGCCCCCTTGTGTCGGTATTTATGTAACTGTAACACATGGTGCCAGTGCTTCCCTGGCACAGCCCCAGTGCCAAATAAACCATCTGGGAAAGCCCCTCCGCTTGTCTCTCCTTCTTCGGCACGCCTGTACCATCAGTGGTTTGGGTGAAACCTTGCAGGAACTTCACCACCCCTCCTGTGCCTTCCAAGCAGCCTGGCCAGTCCCTGGAACCGCGAGTGGACGCCCGGTGCCCCTACCGACAGCATCGCAGCAATGATGCATCTAGGATATACATTTAACCTTCTCACCTTGATTCCTGTGGCTAAATTCCTTTACTTTGTGACTAATAACTCTATACTGGTGACTTATGTAACACTACCCTCACTGGCAGTACAGGTGTTTTATATCCTTTCCTGCTAAGGTATCATAAGTCTGATAGTCCACTTTACCATGTTGACTTCTTGGTAATTTAGTGCATGTTTTGGGGAACGTGAGAGACAAGATATACTCACTGCTCTCTGTGCAGTAGTGGTGGTGTGATTCAAAAGGGAAAACTTCTCTTAAACTAGGCAGATGAAAGTGGTGTACCTGTGGGAAGCTTGTACTGAGTAACAGGTGAAGCAGTGAGGGTTCACAACCGTAAATAACTGTGTTTGCTATGTTTGAAACACTGGCTTTGCCTAAGGTCAGCTATGCCAAGTACAGATCAATAGGAGCCAGTTACATGTGTGAATCTTGGAGTCAGTATGAGTATAGTGCTTGGTAAGGGTGGAAAAAATGGTCACATAGGTACACCCAATGAGATGCCTGAGCTAATCCAACAGGCTCTTGCTGAAAGAGGCAGTTTCATTCCATCTATGCTTCTGGCAGTGTTCTCCTATTTAACTTCTGCCAGTTCTCAGCTTGCTAATTAAATTATTAGGTAGTATCTATCACCTAACCTGTTAAAAACTTGCCTGGTTAATCTCTTGTCTTTTAAGTGAGCAGGCACAAGGGTGGGACATGGAGCTGTTTCTCTGTTGGATCAGTTTCAGTTCTGAGGGGCTTTGCAGGAAGCTTGGCTGAGTGTCAAATATGTGCACTATGGCCCTACAGTAGTGCAGTTCCTTATCTTGTAAGACTAGTTAAACTCTCCAAGCAGTTTAGTAACCTCTGGTTGAATGAATTTAGATACACATCAACGTTTGTTTACATAAAAGGGGATTGTATAACAGTGTTAGGGTTGGTAGCCGGGGAGGGGAGGTGCCTGCTAATGTTGTCAATAGTGTAAGACACAAATTTTTATAACTGCTAAGGATTAACTGCTCAGTACAGGAATTTGATTACTCTGCTTCCCTTTGCTGAAATAAGACTTTTAATGGTAACAATTTCAGAGTGATACTTAAAGTAAGCTTGTATGTTTCTTTGACTTCCAACAGCACTAGAATAGGGACGCTACTAGGCTTAAGGGATTTTTAGTATGGTGCTATTTGAACAGCTAGTATGGTAATTAATGTTTATTCCTTCTTGAGCAGAAATCATTGCTTGGGAGAAGAACATAGATTCTGAAACAGTAACTTTTCTTGTAAAATCTCATTGTAGTGGAAAATTGCCATACTAGTTTTTAGCGATGCTCTGCTTAATCTAGTATTCTGTCATTTAGTCCCATAAAGTGCAGGATTGACTTTCATAGATTCTGTTGTGGTTTGTCTCAAAAATGGTCTGATTCACACATATGGTGGATCTTTTATTTTTGAGAGTCTAAGTTAAGAGGAGTAGCTGATTTTGCAGCACTAAGGAGTACATGGAATTTCAGTTGTCATAAAATGGATACGGTTAACAGCTTGCTGTTGAAAGGGGTAGATTCTGATCCCATTCATGACTGTGCATTTTCCCATTCTTGTCCTTCTGGTCTTGGCTGCAGTCTTTCCTGGTCTTGTTCAGCAAGGTAAACAATCAAGACTGGCTTTGTTGTTCAGCTTTTTCTGCTGGGTTGTTGAAATTGATCTGCCTGGTGAAGGAGTTAAGTACCACAGGGCATGAACCCTACTGCTGGCACAACTGCACTTGGCACATCAGAGGCCTCAGCTTGGGCCAAGTTCCTGAGGGAGACTGCAGCTCTCTAGATTGTGAGCTGCAGGGATGCCTGGTGGTACCCGCTGGCCGGAAGCAAGTGATGTCCCAGCTGCTAAAGGTGTGTAGTTGTGGAAAACCTGTATCACCAAGCAAAGGAATGGTGGAAGGGGATCAGCAGGCTTGCACAGCAACAGAAATAACAAAAATTACAAGACTACAGATTCAAGAATCTGAAACCTCCAGGTATATTGGCAGGAGGGCATATCAGGTTGGGAGATGGATACTCCTGCAGTGGTGAAGGCTGATGACTTCTGACACCAGGAGGGAGATCCCTGTTCCTTGAGTAGATGTGCAATTGCCAAATAGGTTCCATGCACTGAAAGAAGACACATGGCTAGAAGCTCTTTATAAGTCTTTTATAACCTAAATGATTCTATGGTTTTCTACAACTAAGCATCAGATGAACAGCACGTGAGGCAGCAGCAAGTGATAGTGGAGAGAATGACTCCTGTAGCGGATAGAGACTTCCATATGTGGTTCTGTGATAGGGATGTGATGGAAGGACTGCCAAGGTGTGTTTCACCTTTAAAGTACTTAACCTTGCAGTGCTTCTACTTGAGCACTCATGGATATAGCAAGGGGGTACCTGAAGCTTATCAAGCAAGACTATTGGCTTTCGGAATGTGGGCCAAGGGCACAGGAAACCAGGTGGATCTTCATGATCCTCAACCCCCTTCTCACCATCAGGAGGAATATACAGATACTGCCTGTCAAAAGCTAGTTAGTTGCACAGCTCATATTGATAGCAGAGCTTTGGCTCTTCCAGCCTTGAGACCCCTTTTGTAGAGCAAGGACTACCAGGAGGAGATAGCATCTGCCTATCCAAGTCAGGATAGGCAAAAAGTAAAAATGACAGTAAAAGAAAATGACTACACACAGTCAAGTAAGGAATTAATGAAGTTGCAAACAAAGGGTATAGGCTGATTTGAGCAAGATAGTAATATACAGAGCAGATCTGAAGGCAAATCATCCCAGCACTCCAACATGGAAGTATGAACAGAAAGTGATAGGGGAAGCGCTTGCTTTCTCTGGGGATCTGCAGGATTGGGTGCTTCTCTGAAGTGCCTTTATACAGATGCATATGTAATTGGGAATAAAAGGGAGGAGGTAGAGTTTGGCATGCAACTGCAGGGCAACAATTTTATTGTGGTATAAACACACAGCTAGAGTGCTGTAATGGATGGATGTGGACTGCCTAGGAAGACAGTCTGGGCTAGCAAGGAATGAGAGTTGCATTTTATGTGAAAAAGCAGTTGAATTGCATGGAGTTGTATCTTCAGTCAGATGAGCCTGTTTAGAGCTTATGGGTTAAGATTCAAGGGCAGACCAATAGGGGTGACACTACAGTGGGTGTTTGCTACAGACCCCCTAAGCAGGAAGAAGCAGATGAGACCTTCAGACAACTGCTAGATGCTTCTTATTTACAGGCCCTGATTCTTATGAGAGACTTCAGTTACTTCACAGTGTGGTAGAAGAAGCATCACAGCAGGACACAGGTGATCCAGGAGGTTTCTGGAATGAATTGATGACCTCTTGCTAACACAGGTGATCGAGGAGCCGATGAAGGAAGCCATTATGCTGGACTTCCACTTAAAAAAAAAGGAAGAATTGATAAGGACATTAAGACTGGAGGCAACCTTAGTTGCAGTGACCATGGGATAGTGGCATTCAGAATTGTGAGAGGGAACAAAGAAAAATCAGGATCAGAACCCTGGACTAGTTAACCCTATTTTGAACAGAGGAGTTATGCTAGAGAATTCTATCAGTGACCTTAATCAGTCAAAAGTGACTGCCCAGGTTAAAAGTGTATGTGCCTGCACTCTGCTTGTCTTCCTGCAGTTCACTTAAGCTGTTCGTAGTGTTCTTGTAGCTGCTTGGAGAGGTCTGCTTGGGGACTTTATCCATTTAGTTTTAATCCATCAGAAGATGCAGCTAAACGTGCGAGTGTACAATACAGCTGAGGTAATACAGGAGCTTTCTTCCTCCAGAAGGGCAATGTCCCTTCCCCTCATCCTCAGCATCTCCTGCTCACCCTGTACTGATTGTGGCAGATCCACTGCATAAGCTGACTCAGTACATAAAGCTGGCAGAAAGCTAACCTAGCAAAAAGCTGAGTTCTCTGCTGGGCTAATGAGTTGAATTAGCTCTAATGGGGGCAAGGTTAATAGTCCCTCTGCTCTTTCCCATGCTGTTCTAGCTCTTTTATGTACCCTCTCTGTAAGTGGGGTGCTGCCTTAAGGGCATAATTCATGGTTCCTTTAGTACAGCAAGATGAAGCAATGCTAACATTTTCTGTCCAGAATGGAGGTCTGTAGTTTTTGGGTCTGTGCCCTCTCACAAGAACAAGTGTGTATATAAAGGGTAAGTTGGCTGATTTTTTTTCCTTTCTTGTTTCTTTAGATGAGAAGCATCTCATCTGAAGAGGTGGAGGGAATGTCCTCAGTACAACATCTTTAATCTAACTTGATATTTGTTTTAAGGATAAAGCTTTAACATTCTTAGCTGTAGAAGGAATTTCTGACTATTTTTCTTACCTTTTCCACCCACCATTACTAAGGACAAAAGCTTTTCATAGCTGCTGTTTGATTTGGGTAATAATTTGGGATCTTAGGGAGTTTAAACCAAATGCATTCAGCAGAGCTTTGATAAAAGCTTGGTGCAGTAATGTCTATTATTACAATCTATACAGTAGGTAGAGCTTCTAATTTTGGATGTTTGACCTCTATTCTTCAATTTTACAATAGCCTGCTTAGAATAATTAACAGAGCGATGAAATGTGACAGTGAAGAAACTGGATGATTCTGGCAGTGCTCCTTTTAATTTTGTCCTAGTGTCCCTGTATTGTTGTCTTGTCTAGTTTGGGGAGAGGAGGAGAATGGCAAGGAATGGAGTCTTTTGCATCTAGGCTTTAGAGATCAGTATTAGAGAGGTTTGGTCTTTTACCATCACAGCATGGCTGCAGGCATAAATTGTGCATACAGAAAATTGCTATACTATCACATAGACCAGGTAAGATTGACTTCAGAATCAGATAAAATAGCATTTATGCAGCAGTAATATTCCTTTAGAAGTCAAGCAAATCTGCACCTATAAAACGAAAGAGAAATGCTTCACTATACAGGTAGTGCTTTTTCCTTGAAGAGTCAGTGTCTAGGAAGCCTTGCTAGTCAGGGTAGACAAGTCTAACAATTCAAATGCTGTCTGTACTAAGGAGCTGAAGTGGCTTAATCTTTTGTGCATGTTACTAATCCATTTAGAGTGCATGCTAGTAGTCAAGTTCCTCATGATGAAATAATGCTTGTTGCTGAACACTCAGCATTCTTTAAGTGTATTTTCTAGGAAAGACAGAAAAACAGAATTAGCTGCCTGTTATTAAAAAAAGTAGGTGTTGTTTGTATCCAAGTAATTCAGAAGAGAATAAACAGCTATGTATAAGGTTCAGTTACTTACTGTGATATTATCTCTGACTGGTTTTCTTTATGAATGTAGTGAAATACTTGTTAAACTGTAACTAGTAAGCCATACAGTTTGGCAGATGTTTATAACAGTTATTCTCAAGGAGAGACAAAACAGTCTTTCCCTTCTGCAGAAAACGGTTAGTATTTAAAACTGAGCACAGACAACAAAAATGAAGAAAGCAAGCCAATGACAGTGTATGTCCGGGTAAGAATGCCTGTTCACATGTGGCAGAAGCAGAGGACAGAGCTGCTGGGGGGAAAAAGAAGACCATTTTGTTAATCTTTCTAGTGAAAACTAAAAGATAGAGGTGACAGGAAGCAGTGGAAATCATTGAGACCTGAGACAAAAATTGCAGACCTCTGATCCAGGGAGGAAGGTTATCACTCTTGCTACAGAGCTTAACCCACAAAGCTATTGTTTAGCTAGTGGCAATTTAATTAGAAAGAGAAAAATCCTCAGTCCAGTTTCTCCAGGGTCTATCACTGCAAGTGAGTTTACTCATTTTTATTACTCTGTTCTGTATATGCAGGTTACATAGTCATAGAGAAACCTTAGGGAGAGATTCAAATGTCGACATTTCTTTGGTGCTTTGGGCAAGATGGAATTATCAACATGAGGACTAGTATTGCAGAATATCTCAGTTATGTCTCAGTACATCTTGAGCCAAGTAAAATGGGTTCCATGGGTGTCTATGTTGCACTGCTTTGAAGTTTATTTAAAGCTTTTTCCAAATGCTTGTTTATGTGAGCTATATATGCAGAGCTGTTTTTGTAAACCTGTCTTGCAGTTATTCCAAGATATTATACATAGTTGAGCTTCTCAAAGTTCAGAGCAGAGTTGTCTCAGTGTGGGTAGGGGATGACATTATTTCATATTGAACATGACTAGATGCTGAATAGATATTTGTACATGAAAACTAGCAAATTACTGAAGAAAGTGGGCATCAGTGATGTATAGGTTAACTTCTGTTGAACTTCACTCTGTCATGTAGAAAGTTTTTGGATTGACTAGAACGGCTTATTTTAACACTAAACTTGGTCATTTGATGTTATCTCTCATTCCTATGAAACAGGGTGACTGCATGGCTCCAACAAAGTAGAGTTTACCAAAGTGGGCCAAATCCTGTTTGTAGGTAGATTTCTTGGCTATAAGATAAATATCAGAATTCTTGGAAAGTTATGTTCAGATTTTTATTTAGAGTTAGTTAGTAAGTATATGCAATGCCACTTCCCTGTTTTACAAATTTACAGTAGCAAGTGAAGAATAATATTACAGGAGAAAGACCTAAAATTGAGAGAAATAGATATTAAATAAATACCCATACGTTCAACTAATAATGAATCATAATTGAAACTTTAATCTTAAAATTAATATGCCTTGCAAACGAGCTGATCTGTAGAGGCCACCAACGTGCTCAGGATCCCTTACTAATTAAATTGTGGAAACTAAATATAATAACCTGTAAATATGTGCTTTGCATATTCCTGTGAAGTGTTTAAAACTGAAACTGCTACTAATTGATGTTTATTCAATGGGGAAACAAGCCATTCACTGATATATTTTTCACTTTTGTGTTGTCACACCAATCAGTTTATTTATCAGGTCTCAAATCAGCTGTAGTTGTTAAGACAAACTGTTGTGGCTAATAATGAACTTCGTTGTTTTTATAAATGCCTGTAATATTTTTATTATAGGTAAGCAAGTGAGAACCAAACTGTCACAGGCCTTTAATCACTGGCTGAATGTTCCGGAAGATAAAATACAGGTACTGGCTATTATCTTTCTTCCAAGACTTCTGATAACAGATGATTGTCTTCATAGCATAAATTATCAGAAATCTTAAATGCACTAATTTCTGAATATAAAGTAAACTTTCAGGAAAACAACTTTAGTCCAAAGCTTTTACTGTGATGCAACACTAAAGAAATTACTTCCATCTCTTACTAGAATAGTTCTTTCCAAGTGTGTTCAACTTCTTAAGTTGTAGATAAGTAGCTATCATTGTTATCCACTTAATATAACTCAGTTATTAACACCAAGTTTTTAATGACTTAGAAAAGAAGCTAGACAGTTAGCTTGTAGACTTGACAAAAATAGTGTTTGAAAATAAAATCATAAGATTTTGATACAAGAATGTCAAAGACAGCAATTAAATCCATTTTACAAACCGAAAACTGAGAGGGGCATATCATATAGTCTGTGGTCCTTACCTTCTAATGAGAAGCATTATCTAGGAATTCTCATTCCCTTTTCTCTTGGACAAAGTGTGCAAGATGCATGGCTGTGTATTTAAACACTCTGGCTTGTCAAATGAAAAATTATCCTCTGTTTTAGGTTAGACTGCCGTTTTGCTAAACTGCATACAGAGTGTGCAAAATGTGTTCTGTCCAAGACAATGTAAGGAATTAATATAATTGGTTGCGGCTTTTGACACCCAGCTGGTCCTTTGTTAATTTCATTAATTGTTGGCAGAAGTATCTTTAGAGTTTGTGAAGGAGTCATTTTTGGGGTGGCTTAGGAGTGACACTTCATACCTCTCAAGTAGCAAGGTGATTTAAGTGGTTTAAGAGGCTGCATTTCATAATCTAGGAACTCTTCTGGTTTTCGACCTGTCTCTGTAACTCTCTAGCAAAATTTATTCTGTCTTTGAGCTAGACACATCTTACCCTTTGTGCTCAGACAAATACCCAAATAAAACATATAGCAACCTGTGTATTGTATGTATGGGTTTAGTCTAATATCACAGATCAGAGTCCAGATTGGAAGAAGCCTCTGAAAGTTATCTAGGACAACCCTGTGCTTAAAGCAGAGGTTTCTCTAAAGGTGCTTTAGGCTTTTGGGAGTGTTGTTGAGTTTTGAATATCTGGTGATGGGGTTTCTGCAGCTTCCCAGGGTCTCACACTGAACCCCTTTCATTATACCAAACCCTTCCATTATATTCAGCTAGGCTTTTTTTATGTTGCAATCTGTCACCTCCTGCCCTTTTGCTGAGCACCCATGACAGTGTGGTCCATTTTTGCTTAGTGCTATAGTAAACTAAAGCTGCAGTGCCTCTGTGTGAACAAAGTTACCCATTCTACCTCTTTAAACTGATGATCATGTAACTGCTATTGAAAACTTGGACCACTTGTTCTGATTATCTTTATGAAGAGAACCAGTGCTTTAATGTTTCCTTTACTACTAAAGTTGTTTGTAATGAGAGAAAAAAACAAGACCCTGTCGTCTTTTAGTCTTCATCATGATGCAATTATTACAGCTTTTGTGCATTTTTGTACTAATTTGAATAATTAAAGATGGTTGAAGTCTGGAGGACTGCCTCTGGTCTTCTTTTTGACATCTCTCATAATCTTCTTAATGTCCCCTTTGTCTAATAGCCTGATTAATTTTCAGCTCTTTGTATTTCTTTTATTAAAAATATGAATTCTGGCACTCATTCTGGGACTATTTTCTTACCTTAGATTATTTTTTGTGTCGTTTATTTAGATGACTCAGTTGAGGCTACTGTGCCTTGGTAGTTTATTTTACTATTAACTGCCACTATTTCACCTTTTGCCCCAACCAAGTGGTCTCTTCTCCCAACACTTACTGAATTTCTAGTTCCCATTTGGTGCTGCACTGACACTTCAACTTGTTAAATTAGAGAACACTGGGTTTGTCAGGTGTTCTTCTGAGAAGGCACTGAAATGGCCTAGCAAGAGTCAAGCAAATTTTAAAGCTATTGCAGGTAAGGAGGTAGAAGAAATCTGTGTTAGACTGATAGTGCAGCAGGTACTGATTAGATAGATGTAGGTTATAAGAAAATAGCACTCTACTGGGTCTTCAGCTTTCATTATGGAGACCAGTCTTTTCATTTTCTCGGACTACTTCCTGATGTCTTCTAAAATAAGCTTTTTCTGATACCTGAAATGTTTCACTCTTTTCTTTCACCTTTGAAGCATTTTTGACACTGTCTTAAGTTCACAAGGTAATTTGATAGAAACACAGAGTCATGAAACACTGTTTCCTTTAAACCTTAAAAGTATGGATGCTGCAAGAGGTCATGAAACTGACCATGATATGAAATAGGTTAGCAAGAGAAATACACTAGTATAGGCTTATCCAATGAATTCACAGAACATAGGGAAACTTTCCTGATAGTACTGAGAATGAGATAATGGACCAAAAGAATATCCAAACAAATAGGTATGTGAATTTGCCTTCAGTAAGTACTCTATCCTTTGATTTCCTGAGTGCTTAAATAGGTTGTCCTTGCAACCATATCTTGGAAAAGGTATTAAATTGCTGGGGTTTGAGTTTTAATCTGTGGGACAATGTTCACTGAATACCAGGTGGCTTGGTGCTCAAGAAAATGCTTACAGCCAAGTCCTTATTTTGTCCTACAGAACCCACCAAATAGGACCACACAAGATATTTGCTGCCATTTTATGGTGGTCTTAGTATTTTTGTAGTTGTTTTGATGAATGTTGACTGAACACAATGTTTGTGTAGCTAACGAGTGTAATTTGTTCATTAACTTTAAAATCATATCTTAATCAGTTGTGTTTTCAAGTGAGTTTATAGAGTATGCAGTTTTGCATGCTTAAATTTATTTCCATTTCAGCAGGTGCTGAATAAACCTGTTGCTTCAATGGCAGCTGTGGAATAAAAGCAGTGTATAGCATTAAGACTCTTCATCTTTTGTTGGGTTGTTAAGGTTCCATTCTATTCAAATGTAGTCAGCTTACAAGACTGATGTTGTGAATAGTTTATTGCACACCTCAGGTGGTGTGAGATACTGGTCTGCCTAGTAACAAGCAGTGTGTAGGAAGCTTCCCAAAAGAAATTGTAGCTGTTGTCTTTCTGCCAAGAATTTTCCAAATGATGTTTCAGAGGGAATAGTCTGTCCTCTAAAAGCTCACTACTGAATATAACCACACAAAGTGTGGGAAAAGAAAGATAAACTCTCTCTCCACTTATCAAAACAAGGTTCACAAGATAAATGTGATAATGGATGATACTTGACATTCTCAAGAACTGACTTTGGGAGATTTCAGGTTAGTGAATCTAAACATTTCAAAACACTGTATTTGTTTTCTTTTCCCCATGTCATGTTTCTAATAACCATTACTGCATGACTCCTAGACAATGGTATGTTTTAGAACTGTAGCAACAGTGAAAAGGAGTGTGCAAGTGGAAACACTTCAGGGAGTAAGTTAACTTTGAGTCTGAAAACATTACACAAAAGACTCTATGATCCAGGACTTAGAGCAAACTGGATGATGAAGAGAAGCATAAATCTGTACTAACAGTAAAAGCAAGTTGTCTAAAGAGGAATCTCAGTGATAGAGAAAACAGTTCTTTAAAACATTATCCATTTTAAATATAGTCTTGCAAAACTCATGGCTAAATTACACTTAACAATTAGGCTTAACAATTTTTTCTTCTTGTGATAGGTTATCATTGAAGTGACAGAGATGTTGCACAATGCAAGCCTACTTGTGGATGATATTGAAGATAACTCAAAGCTACGACGGGGCTTTCCAGTGGCACACAGTATCTATGGAATTCCATCTGTAATCAACTGTGCTAATTATGTTTATTTTCTTGGCTTAGAGAAGGTTTTAACCCTTGATCATCCAGAAGCTGTGAAAGTTTTTACCCGTCAACTTCTGGAACTCCATAAAGGTCAAGGCTTGGACATTTACTGGAGGGATACTTACACCTGTCCTACGGAGGCTGAGTATAAAGCTATGGTACTACAAAAGACAGGTGGTCTCTTTGGATTAGCTGTAGGCCTCATGCAGCTGTTCTCAAATTATAAAAAAGACTTAAAGCCACTTCTTAACACACTTGGTCTCTTCTTCCAAATAAGAGATGACTATGCCAACTTGCACTCCAAAGAATATAGTGAGAACAAGAGTTTTTGTGAAGACTTAACTGAGGGCAAGTTCTCATTCCCAACCATTCATGCAATTTGGTCAAGACCTGAAAGTACTCAGGTACAAAACATTTTACGTCAAAGGACGGAGAACATAGATATAAAAAAATACTGTGTACATTACCTTGAAAATGTTGGTTCCTTTGAATACACTCGGAATACATTGAAAGAGCTTGAATCTGAAGCCTATAAACAAATTGAATTGCTTGGGGGAAACCCTGAGCTTGTAGCACTAGTTCAACAGCTGAGCAAAATGTTCAAAGAAACTGAAAATTAAAAAACTAACTTCTTGGTGTGGATTAAAACTTTTCAAAATGGGAAAATAGCGAGATGAAGAGGTGTGATAATCAATTTCATGTAAAAGTTTCTTTTGTAACCATGTTACAGAAATTACTGTTAAAAATTACTTGTCATTGAGTTTTGAAATATATACCCTATTATCTCTAAAGTCTTAACTGTAACTGCTTAGTTGGTTTTGTTAAAGCAGCTGTACTAGAACTAAAAGAAGTTTTGAATCTAAATGTAATAGTCTTTACCCAATCACAGGCATTGTTTCATACCAAAAACTCTCATGCCCCTAACCAGGCTATGATAGGATTCTGGTTGAAATTCTGTGTTAAATTAAATCAGGTTGACCCGTGTGTATTGTGCATTTTAAACACCGCTCTTGTAAACCAAAATGTGTGTTAAAAAAAAAAAAGAAGATACAACCACAGTGCACATACAATTGTTGTGTGATATCTCTATGTTTGACTTGCAGACATCAGGCAGATCTGTCCTAGGATGAATATCCTATCCAGCTTCTGTGGATATTTTCAGGGGAATGTGACATATGAAAGATATTATTTCATATGCAAGTAAGACATACTTAATCTGAAATTGTGACTTCATAAAGATTTTGAAGTACCTCAGAGAAAAGATTTCATCACATCAGCAAAGTGTAAATTTGCTGCTGATTCCAGCTCTGCAGTAAGTAATTTTGCTCACCTGGTTTTAGACTTTGAAATTGTCAAACATTCTGTAGCCAGAAACTTAAATCTATGCATTAGAGCTCATATGTGTAACTGTAAATAGCAACATGAGCTGCTCTTAGAAATGGAAAGGGATTCACACCAGGTAACTTTAGGACACCATAATTGGTGCGGTTCTCTTTAATCTCTGCTTATAATTGAGAGGCTTATCCAAGACTTTATTCATAATTCATACTTCATTCCTATTCTGAATTGCTGTCTGGAGGCATGTTCTAGATCTCTCCAAAGAGACGAGCTGTAATTTTTTTGTTAAAACAAAGTACAGTATCTTGTTTTACAAGCTACAGCACCACTTCAGTTTTGTTAATTGCTTAAATAGAGCTTTAAAATTGTAGACATACCAAAATAGAACTGGGACTGAGAGCAAGATTTAGGGGTGGGCCTGATAAGTAACAAAGTTCTCTGCTTATATATATATGTAAGTGTATATATATATATATATAAAGGAAAAGGTTAATAAAATGTAAGCAGAGATGTGTATTTTTTTTCTTGGCTGGGCTGGCTTTAATCAGGTTCAGTTCCCTTAGTATTCACAGGTATATTAAGCTTTGCTTTGGGGTAGCAATAGAATGGTTTGGATCAAAGGTGGGACTGGTGCTATAAGCTGTGGTGCTAGCTCAAGCATACTTTGAAATGGACAGAGGCACTTGGCTTTTGATGGCTAAAGGATCGTTTTATGCAGGTGTTCATTTATTGTACCTGGAAAACAGGGAGAGCTATGATCCCAACCCATTGAGAAAACTAACTGAAGAAGGTTGCTGTAATGTCTTCCCTGGGCAGCCTTAATATCTTTCTGAAACTGATCAAACATGACAAAATTGAGGATGACTGCTTTCAGTCTGAAATATTATGTAGTTATGGATGATAGCCTATGCCTTTTATCTGCATGCTGAGGAGAAAACTTTGTCTGATTAGATACAGAATAATAGGCTTTTCACTGAATGGACCTGGTTGCTAGGACTGAATGGCTTAAAGTTGTTGAAAGGTGTCTTTAATGTTAATGAAAGAGAATTGTAATTCCTTTTTCATAACTTACAGTGCTTAGTTAGCCTGTAAATTTTTAATGTGTTATGTGAAAATACTATCTGCAGAAAATTACATTTATTTTGTGCCATGTCTTGGGAGTTTCTAAGCACTATTGCAGTTAATGTTGAATACGGGAAAGCGCTGAAAAGATTATTGTTGTCAGGAGAACCTCCTAGTCTTACTGTGAAATGTATCCTTGTGCCTGTTAGGATATTGTAACTGCAACACAATGCAAAGTGCACTTAGTGGCATTTCATTTCTGTTCTGTTGCTGAATGTAAACATTTTTGTGTAATCAAACTTTCATAATGAGGTAGCTTTTCTTACTTACTGTATAAAGCTTTTCTACCGTCTGAGATTTCTGCTATGTCATTGCTCCTTTGTTTTGTTCTGGCAATTCACCCCAGTATTTACTCTAATTCTATATCCTGTAGTATGTGCTTTTGTTAGGAGTAGGTACATGGATGTCTTCCAGTTGCAGGCCATTTAAACCATAGATGGGTAAGAAGGGAAAAGTTGGTCCAGCTTTCTTTTCCCAGGTTACAAGAGACCATGCAGCTCTGGCTTACTCTTCTGCCTTCAAGGCTTTTGATGCCAGTATTCAAAGCATATGCTGAAGGTATATCTGAGAAGGCCCAGAAGTAGAGCATTGTTGCTCTTCACTTTGTTTGGGATAAACAGGATTGTGAGAGCCTTTCTTGATGTGTTCAGGAGTTGGAAAAGGCTGGTATATTTCCCCTTCATCTGTTAAGCTGGTGGACCATCTTTAAGTACTAAATGTCAGTAGCAACGATGTCCCTTAGTCAAGGTAGATTTTATATTTGATGCCTTAAGACGAGTCTGTGCATTCTCATCAATATTCTCCAACGTTATCACTGGTACAGGCTCCTGAGGTTAAGCAGTGTTAGGAAAAACTCTTCTTTAAAGCAGCATGGGATTTCTTGTGACTGCAGAATTAGTTCGTTGTGTTAGGGTCCCTCTCTGTTGCTATGCCTCCCATAGCACAGGCAGTAGGGATTTTTCCTGATCTTCATATCATAAGATATGCACTGTTGTAGAATGGAAATCTGAGCTGCAAGTGGAGATGTGTAGCACTGGGTCAGGCCGGCTAGGCCGAGGAGCTTAAAGGAGAGCTAAATAAAAGACTACACAGAGACAGCAAACGGAGAGGGTAAAAAGAGAGAGAGGGCAGAACCTTCTGCCTTTATTTATATGTTTTTACAAATCACTATGGATTGGAGGTAGAAATGACCACCTCTCAATTCCATTGGTCAAAGCATCAATTTATCATATTTCTCTACTTAGTATACTGGAATGATAACAACACAGACAATTAGCAAAACATAGATAGTTGTTAAGAAACCATGGCCATGTTTACAGAAGAAGTGTGAGAAAGTATTACAGCACAGAGAAACACTGAGAAACTGCAAAACTCAAGACAACAGAGATGCCCACGGGGAAACAAAGGGGATGCTGGTTTCAATGTCAGTCTCTTTGAGCCAGAATTGTTCCTTATATCTTCCTACCATTGCCAACAGGTTCTACTTTGATCAGGTTATCACTGCATTTCTTGGGGCTTTAGATCTTGCAGTTCACATTAAGAGAAATGTAAATACTCATCAATCTGGAGTGTTCCCCTCTACCTCGGTCTGTTTTCTGATTGTATGCTTGCTTGGATGTAAATGAATGCTGTCACCTGTCAGAGAGTAGCCAGCCATTGGATGGAACATCTGTCTTTGCTTTTCCAAAGGCTGATGTTTACCTCATCAATTATGATGCAAATTACATCGTTTCAAGACCTTCCTGAGGAGTTAGCTTTTTCCTTTTGAATTCAGGCTGTTCAGGTACCCACTCAGAGCAACTTTGTACATACCAGCCAGTTGTTGATACAAACCACCTAAAAATGTTTATGGGAAAGAAACTGTTGTCATTTCCTTATGCTTCTGCTCTTTTGTTAATTTTGCTAATCTGGCTGCATGTGCTGTGAAAACTTCCTATATTAATGACTGTTTTCCTCAGTTATTGTTAAAATGCTAGCATAGTATAAAAATGTGGGATTTGCAGGATTTGGGGTGGGGTTTGCATTTCTCATGTAAAACTGATTTGACCTTAAATATGCCTTTATCACTGAATTGGGCCAGGCTTTTATTCATGTGCAAGAGCCATATGGGCATCTGTTGTTCTTCTTTGTCCTGTCTTAATCATTTTACATTTCAGGTTTGGTATTTACTATGTTCTTTGTATTATTTGCTCAGTACTTTCACTGTAATTCATCTTTTGGCTATATTTCTATTCTGCTGTTAATACCAAGCACACATAATGCCATCAAACTCATTTTTGATCCTGGACAAACAAAATAGTCTGGATCTGCTTTTGAAATGTTGAATCTTGGCTCATCATTTGCCTTCAGAAAAGTCATCCAGGATTTTCTGCAATCTTGAAATGCCTGAAACCTTTTTTCCAGGAAACCTAAAGCCTGTAACATTTTATATTACCCTAAATTATTTTTGTCCCATGTATCTTGAGCTACTTTCCTTGCCCTACCTGTTTGCTTTCAAGACCCATTTTGCTTTGGTGGTAATGCCTGTTAGGTCTTTTTATGAATGAACTTAATTCACTAGCCCTTAGGGAGAGAAATTAGGTTTTGTCCAAGTTAATGAATTATCCCATTCAGCAAGAGCCCGATGAATGTCAGAGCTGGCAGGTGGACAAAGGCCAGGGAAAGGATTTGAGAGCATCAGAAAACTCGTTTTTGCCTCCTCAGGCTGCCTCATGTAATTTCACCTTGTTTTACAGAAGTTACTTGACTTTGTTAGGAAAGGCTGAAGTGTGTGGTTAGTTTCTCTGAGCTTCCCTTCTTGCTTTCCAAATAGATAGTGAGAGATACTTAAGTTAAAATTATTTATTCTGTTAATTATTTATGTAACTTGCTTATGTCATCTAAAGATTTTGATTAAAGGTGCAGATAAAACAGAGTACATTGTTCCATTACTGTCTTTTTCTTTCTCTGAAGAATTTTTCTGTTCTTGAAGTCAGGGAAACATAATCTGCCTTGTGCCTATTTGATTGCTACCTCACATTAACATCCTTCCTGAATAACTTTTATCATAGCTGAGCATCAGTGTTCAGCTTTTCTGCAGCACTTATTTTAAAATTGCTTCAGAGGCACCTTGTGGGGTGTGGCGAGGAATAATCCATGGTTCATTAACTCTCTTCAATTCAAGCATATTATCTGCAAAACTTCTAATAAAGACACAGGTTAAACCACATTAACCCTGATAGAGTTCCTCACCTGTGTACCCTATGGAACAAGTAAGTTCTCAATTAACCTACTGGAAAGGTATTTACTAGTCATCTCTGTTTAGTACAGCATAGAGAACCATGGGAGATACACCGAGAAGGCTTAACATGACACTTCCAGGGAAAACACTACAAAACTTGACATGAAATTGCGTGGAAGACTAACTCTGAGGTGAAGGGAAATCATAGATAATTTTCTGCTTTGGAACTCCAGGAAAATGCTCTTCTCGTTGGTATATGAATTACATGCTGACAGTTAAGCAGCCGTGTCATCTCTTGACCACATTAGGTCATTTTCACTCCCTTTGTAATGTTTCAGTTGCTATTTCAAGAGCATTTCAAGAGTGTGATTTACTTAATCAGTAATTACTGAAGTCTGTAAAATGGCAAATGCATACATTTCGTTTATGTATTTTGAAACACATAAACACTGTCCTGTTCTCGTGCAATCTGTGTTGCTCCACAGAGAACTTCTGTTGGCTGAGGGAAGCATAAGCTTTCACTGGCTGAAGTTACTAAAACCAGGCTGACACCAAGCCTGTGTTAATGATTGGAAGGGAAAAAAGGTTTGCAAGGAAAGAAAACCCCAAAGTTCTTTAAAAGTAGCATTTCCTGTAATTGCAGAGTTAGTATATGAAGCATGGAACTAACTACAGCAGTTTTTCTGTGGTTTTGACTGAAGAACCTGTAGCTAACTGCTTTCTTTTTGGGGGTGGGATGGAATGTACAGGTCAAAGTAAAAGCCATACAGAGGAATTGTCATTGCTATTCACAGAAATGTAAAATCTGTGCTATAAACCTAATTTCATCTTTTACACCAGCAAGCAGGAATGTTCAATAAATTCAGAAGCTAAATCCATTTTTACTTAAGTGTTTATAAAATGCTGAAGTTGTAATTTGAGGTAATGAGGTGAAGATGTTAAATTGGTCTAGTTGTTTCATGGGCATTGGGACTGTCCTGTTCCTTGCCAAGTATAGAGCATGAACTATGGCTATTTGTTGATTACAACACTGAAACAAGAAGTGCAAAGAAATAGAAAGAATAAACACTAAGTTATCCTGTTATCATTTTAGAAATACTAAATACATAAATTTGACAACATGCGTGTAGATTCAGAGAATGGCTGGATTACCTGTCAAGATGGGGATAAAACAGGGGCAGCTGGGGTCAAAAAGATCACAGAAAGTATTTTCTTGTTTTCAGCATCTTTCCTGTCAGGCAGTACACAAAGTGGAGCATGCTCTCAGCTTTGACCTTGGGAACAGTGGAGGAGTTAGAAAAGGAGAGCAAGAGAGCTTACTGCCACTGCTTGTACCACTATCCAAGTAGCTGCAGCATGGTTTGTAACCGGAACAGCTCGTTCCAAGAGTGCCCTCTGTGGGAGATGAGGGGGCTTAGGAACCCAGATGAGGCAGCACCACTACCAAAGATGTGGCAGGAAGACTCTAGTGTATCTGGGGTATTTTCCCCCAGTGGTATTAGTTGGCCTGAACTAGCACATTACCTGTGGCAAAGGAGGAAAGGCACAGAGGTCGTTTCTGTATTGTCCCTTCGGGGAGCAGCTACTTAATGCAAGGCAGTGAAGCACACCCTTGAAGCCTGTTACTTGAAGATGCTAGCTATCAGCATGCTAAAGAATATACACATTATCCAGATTGTTTTGATTTGAATGTACTAGTGTTATCAAATACCCATACCTGATTTCTGTAGTCAATATCACAGAGTAAAGTACTAATATGCTGCCTGCCGAAAGAACAGACAGATTTAATGTGATGGAGGCAGAGGACTGAAAGAGCACCTTGATTGCTTACTGTCGTGATCATTCCAGTCTTGGTGCTGCCAACATTCAGATGACATTGTTTGCATTAAGCTCTTATGAGACATTGAACTATGAAACACAAGAGATTAACAAATGTGAAAAACATCAATTAAGATACTTTGATTTTTATAACCACAGCTATTAGATCATGCCATACCTATCTCTATCGAACTGAAGAGCTCTTGCTAAATTTCTGTTCCTCACCAACGGGTACTAGAACACAGTCAGGTCTTTAATTTTTTGCTGTTAATCTACGCACAGTGGACACTTTGATTTTTATTTTTTCTTTCATCACGTGTTCGCCAATTATTACAGGTCTTCCCTGGATCTTCGCTGGGGATATTTTCCCCAAATACCGAATGTTGAAATAAATGCAGCAACAAATGTAGCAGCGTACAGGGGAATATAACTGCTTGGGAGTTTCCCTGGCCCGGGTGGTGCTCTGGGGGAGTTCTACTGTTCAGCGGGTCGCCCACGTTCTCCTCATCCGCTGCTCCCGGGAGAGCGCCCCAGCGTTGAGTTACGGACTCGGAACCATCTCTCGCTCGGTGTCGGTTCTCCGGTGCCGCAGGGCTTTGCTCACCGAGCGCTGCTTTACAACACGGCAGCGCTTACGCAGGGCATCTTTCCTCCCTCCTCACAGCCCGCCGCAAGTCTGCGGCTGCTCCCAGGGAAGGGCAATTCCCGGGGACGGAAGGGACACCACGGCATGAAGGTGAGCGGCCTCCCGCCGCCTCTCGCCGCCTCCCCTCCCGGCACCGCCCCGCCGGCCCGGCTGCCCAATCAGAGCGCCCTCCTCTTGCCCCGCAGCATTCTGGGAGCTGTAGTCCGGGACTGGAAAGCCCGCACGGCGCGGTGGCCTGGAGGAACTGCATTACCCAGAAAGCTCTACGGCGGCCACGCCCCGGGTCGGTTTGCCCCTGAAGGCGGTGACTTGAGCGGGGCGGGATACGGGGTGGGCCAATAGCGGGCCAGGGCAGGGCGGCCCCGGGGAACCGCGACCAATAGGAGCGCGCCGAGGGCCCCGGCGGGCGGGGCGGTGGGGCCGGGCGGCGCAGGGCGGAAGTGGGCACGGGGCACCTCCCGTGGGTGCGTGCGCTTCGTCCCGCGGGCCCGCGCGTGTGGGGGCCGGGGGCTGAACGCAGCGCCGGAGGAGGCGGCCCCGGGAGCGGGGAGCGGGACGGGGTGGCGCCGGGAGGGAGTCCGCCGCGCAGCCGGCCGGCAAAAGAGCAGCGCAAGGCAGGGGCGTTGTGAGAGCAGTGGCTTGCGCGTGTGTTAAGGGCGTTTCTCCTGTCTCTGCAGGTCTGGGAGCAGCTCGGACTCCGGCTATCCCGGGATGGCTGCCGGGGTGCCTCCCGATGCGCTGGGTCGGCGGGTCTCCTGTGGCACCGACTATGGGACTGTGCGCTATGTGGGCAGCGTGTCTCGTACAGCAGGTAAGCGCCACAAAAGAAGTAATCTTCACATTTTATGGTTGTTCTCGAGGTTCTACTCATGTTCTTCTTAATTAAAAAACCCCAACATTGTGAAGTAGAACGAGACAATTTACAATTTGATTTTCCCTCATTGTTCTTGTGTAAATATGGCAGCTTCTAATCTATGTGAGTTGTTGGGTTTTAGGAATATTTTTAATAAGTCAGAGTTGTCAAAAGGAGTGTAAGAAGTACTTTACAGTCTTTTCCCTGATCTCTGTGCTGGCATAGTCAGGGAAGATAAGAGGCAGCAGCAGCAGATCACCAGACCAGGTGCTCCTTTGGTAACATATTGCATTGGGTTTGCGTGACAAGGTTCTGAGAGTGGCAGGGGCTACAGGGGTGGCTTCTCTGAGAAGCTGCCAGAAGCTATCTCCGTGTCCAACAGAGCCAATGCCAGCCAGCTCCAGGACGGACCTGCCACTGTCCAAGGCTGAGCCCATCAGCAATGGTAGTAACACCTCGGTGAAACCATCTTTAAGAGGGGGAAGGAAAAGAGACTCATTGCACAGAAGTAACTGTGGCCAGAGAAGAACTGAGTGAGAATATGTGAGAGGAACAGCCCTGCAGACACCAAGGTCAATGAAGAAAGAGGGGAAAGAGGTACTCCACACTCCAGAGAGGAGATTCCCCTGCAGACATACTGAGACAGGCTGTTTCCTGGCAGCCCATGGGGGTCAACAGGGGTGCAGAGATCCACCTGCAGCCCATGGAAAAGACACACACCAGTGGATGCCTGAAAGCAATTGGTGACCTGGGGGAAGCCCACACCCCAGCAGGCTCCTGGTAGACCTGTGGAGAGAAGAGCCGTGCTGGAGCAAGTTTCCTGGTAGGTCTTGTGACCCTGTGGGGGATTCACTCTGGAGCAGCCTTTTCCTGAAGGCCTACACCCCATGAAAAAAGGTTTCACACTGGAGCAGTTCCAAAGGAAGTATGCGGTAGCCTGTAGGGAGGACTTATGTTGGACAAGTCCATGGAGGACTGTCTTTTATGGGAGGAACCCTGCACTGGAGCAGGGGAAGGACTCCTCTCTTTGACGAGGCAGCAGCAGAAATAAGGTGTGATGAAGTGACTTTAACCCCCATTCTCCATCTCCCTGCACCGCTGATGGGGAGGAGGTAGAGCCCAGGAAGGAGGGCAAGCTGGGTTGGGGGTATTTTAAGATTTATTTTAATTCTCATGATTCTACTCTGGTATTGATTGGTAATAAATTCAATTACTTTCCCCAAGTCAAGTCTGTTTTGCCCTTGACAGCAATCAGTGAGTGATCTCTCCTTGTCCTAATCTCAATTTATGAGCCTTTCGTTATATTTTCTCTCCTCTGTCCAGTTGAGGAGGGGCGTGACATAGTGGCTTTGGGTGGGCACTTGGTATCTAGCCTGGGTGAACCCAATACAGGTATTCAAATTTATAGGAAGATTCCTGATGCTTGGAAGAACACTAGCCTTGCATATAGTTCTAGAAGAGGCAGGAAGGATGACCAGGAACTGTAGACTCATTAGCCTCACTTCAGTTTCTGGAAAGAACATGTAGCATGTTTCCTTGGAATCCATTTCCAAGCCTATGAAGGATAAGAGGGTAGTTGGGAGTACTTGGTACTTGTAAATAAGAAGAAGTTGTGCTTGGCAAATGTAATTATTTTCTATGATGATATGACTGTGCATGTGGATAAAGGGAGAACCAGGGATGTAATATTCCTTGACTTTAGTAAGTCTTTTAATAGTGTCTCCATAAAGAATCTTATTTGGAAGCTGAAGGAAATACAGGGTAGGTGAAGGGACTGTTGAGTTGAAAGTTATCAAGTGGAAAAGTAATTAATGATTTGATATCAGGTAATGAGTGAGTACTACAAAAGTAAATGCTGGGATCTGTATTGTTTCATGTATTCATCAGTGACTTGGGTGATGAACAGTGTTCACCCTCCAATGGCTGCTGTGATACAAGTTAGAATTGCAATCCAGATCAAGCTTTATAAACTTCAGGTTTGAACCCAAGAGATTCAAGAAGGATAAATTTCCACCTGTAGTATGGACCAGGAAGTAGTAGCAGCTCCCGGAGTCTGTTGTAAAGCACTTGGGAGTTACATTGGATACTCTTATGAATATGAACCAACAGTGACCAACAGTGATCTCTTCTAACACACAAAGATACATTTTGTACCGGGTTACCTTAGAGTGAAGGGATGAACATGGTCTGCAAGGTAAAGGAAGCTGTTGTCAAGATCCCCTGCCCCCAGAGAGGGATAAGATTACACTTGGAGTAATGTATCTGGTGTGGGACCATTCCAGTTCTACAGGGATGCAGATAAACTTGAGAGGATCTTAAAGATCTCCTCTTTTGAGGAGTCTTGAAGGACTGCCAGGGTGGTTAAGGGCACAGACCACATGTGTTGTGAAGAGGTTGAGGGATCTGGGCTTGGTTAATGTGGTGAAGAGAAGAAAAACTGACATCCAAGGCTTCCTGCAGCTGTTTGACAGGTGGTTACAAAGATGGCAGAGCCTAACTCTTCTTACTAGTACTAGATTATATAATAAAAGACAATGGCCAGAGCAGGAATATCTTTTCCATTACAGAAGTAATGCAACACTGGAATATGCTTGCCAGATGTGTTGGAATCTTTCTCTCCTTGGAAATTTTCAAGGTATAGCTAGGTAACAAATTACCAGACTGACCTGTTTTAGTGCTGGTGATAATCTTCTGCTTTGAGAGAGAAGGTTAGGCTAGGTGAACTTCAGAGGTTCTTTCCAGCTGTGATTTCTATGGATGTGATGCCATAAATTTGAAAATGTATCAACCATTTTTTCCAGGAATTTGGCTGGGTGTGGAATGGGATGATCCTCAGAGGGGAAAGCATGATGGCAGCTATGAAGGAACACAGTATTTTAAGTGCAGGTGAGTTGATTCACAGCATTGGCATGTCATGTGTGGTGACAAGATGATCATGGGAGAAGGCCCTTTGGCACTTCTTAGGGCAAACCCTTCTGTTATCAGTTGGCCAGCATTAAAAAGATCATAATTATGAGTGCTCTGACTAGATAATCCATAGTGGCTCTGGCATTGATATTAATGCAGTTACAGGTATTAGAATATAGTAAATAGTTATAAAATGCACGTCATGTTTTCTGAGGTATGTTATAAAATGGGACTTTTGGATGTTATTAATATTACTGTTAGTAGGGTTTAGACCTTTTACTTTAGTTAGGAAATTAGTATTTCCTAGTGACCTTCATTAGGTAATTCTGAAGTGAAATATTGGTCCATATTACCTGTCTCATACAGTTTTGATTTGAATTTAAGGTGACTTGCGTGTATCTTGTTAAGGGAAAATACTAAGTTCCTGTTAATGATGGGGGTTCTATTTGTATCACTATGGAATTGTTAAGTATATTCACTGTATTTAGTACATGCAAAACATAGTGCAGATGTGTGGGGTTTTTAAATATATGCATGCATTGCTTTTAAGTGTAAAGATTTGAGCACATAACATGTTTGAAATTGTGGAATACAGGACTCTAGGGTGGATATTAGCTGCGGCAAGTTGTTGATTTCTATGTCAGGAGACATGCAAGAGCTAAAAGTTTGTAAGTTAAATAGTAACTGGAAGAATTCATAGAAGAAAGTCATCAATAGCTCTTAAATACTACAGACTGCTAGCTCAGTAAGTTCCTGAGCATTGAAGTGGTGAAGGATGAGAGAACAAAATCTAGAAAAATAAGAAGAAAACACCCACCTTTGAGGACTGGATATTTTTTTCCTTGAATCAAATAATAGAACAAGGCTTGAGGAGGCTAAACACCCTTAAGATGAGAAAAAAATTCAACATTGCTGGATTTTTTGCTTCAGCTCAAGAATTGGAAATGATGGTTTTAAAGCAACCGTGTCTTTTAAATTAATATATTAGTGGAAGTTGTTTCCTAAATGCTTTGAATTTAATTGAAACAGTTTCCACGTTGAAGCTAGCTATGTTCTGCTGTAGGAGAAAAAAATAGAAACAATTGGCTGACCATTCCAAATCTCTCTGGACAGAAAAAGCAATTGAACATTTCATGAATGTTTTCCAGAAACTTGACTGCTTTACATTTGTGTGTATATGGTATTTATATACATGTATATAGACTCCTGGGTTTTTAGCAGCTATTAGTGTTCTTCCAGGAGACGAGATCTCAGATAGTAATCTCAATTCTTGATGTAAAAATCAATGTTTTGAGTGAAGCTCAATATCCATAACAAATGTAAATGTTTGTGGTCTTTAAACATGTTGTTCTTACAACACCTATTCTTTTTACTCTGCTTTTTTTCCATCAGAAAAGGTCTTTCTGGAGTCTAAGAGAATACATAGTTCTAGCAGTCCACCATGACACACAGACATAACTTCCTGTGTGCAGACACGTTAGTAGTTCTTGTACCGACTGTGAAGATGTAGGCAAACTTAAGTAGAAAGTAGTTACCTTACTTTAGCAAAAGGGTGCTAAAATAACAAAACCTAACAAAACCCTCCCACAACTTAAAATGTCACCTCTTTACTACTACTACTGATTAGGAGGGCATAATGTTTCTTTGGAGATGTATATACACATCTAAAAAAAAAAATTCTGTATTTTTCCACTTACACCTTATCATGAGTATCCTTTGCCCACAAGCCTACTGTGCTCACTCCTTGAATTCTGATAAGCAGAAGCAGCTGATCAAGGAGCTTGTACTGTAAACAGATGCAGTGAAAAGACATTTTTGAATTATTTTTAAGGCAATTTTGAAAATTCTTTTAAACTGCTTTAAAAAATACATCTTTCAGAGTGACATTTGAAAATAAGATCATAAGAGGAAAATACAACTGATTTTGAGATTCTCATTACCAGAGAATCTTCTTTTTAGTCCTTACTTGAAACAGTAGGTCTGTTTACAGTTCTATGTGATCTCTATAGTAAGTTTTTTGAAAATATGACCTAAACTTTTATGTTTCATGGCAGTACGTTTATCTGGGCCATATATTATGTGGTGATAATTGAACTTCTTAAGAATATGAGTACAAAAGAACAAAACAGCCATAATTCAAATTATGCTGACATCATGAGCATGTTCATCAACCCTGTATCAGTTAGAAATTGCAATGCACAATCGAGTAGTGAGTTTGTGGGTTTTTTCCCCTGATAATAGGATCTTGTTTCTTAATAACTGAGGAAGCTACTATTCTAGCTGTCAGTTGCATAGTGTATAGTGTAATTAAGTTATGTTCTGCAGTCCTTCAAGAGAAGTAAGGAGTAATCAAGCCTTAAAACAGTATTAAAATTTGTATACAGCTCTTGAAACATGAGTGTGCTTTCTGATAGGTTTTTGTCCCACGGGCCCATTCACACACTTGTATGCATGTGCTCCCCTGGGAAATGTGGGTTACAAGCACACCTTCCTCCCCTGGGAATGCCAATGCCTTAGTCCCGCACTATTCCTGTAGGATACATGGGTTCTCCAGCCTCTCTATCCTTACACTGCTTCCTGCGTGGGTATTCCATTCACACAGAGCATTTACACAGGCACTGCTATTTTAGCAGCTGGTTTTATCCCTGCTGCTTTGCTAGGGCAAATGTGTGGATTCTCCAGCAGGAGGTGGACATACTTCCCTGCTTATGTCACGAGATAAGCGTAACATTCTGCTGTTATCACAGCAATTACCCACATTTAATCACACATTTAGGGTACTTTTAGTCATAGTTCTCTCCCTGTTAGAGAATATTTTGCTCTTCCTAGATCACTTTCCAGAGGAGTCCTGATATTTCAAGAGATCTTGTAGAAGTATTGACCATATTGAATTGTAATCCCTTTTCACAGGTTTGAGTTTCACAGCTGGCCAGAGAAATGGAGGAAAGTATAGTAAGGGTTGTTCCTGTGATGTTTTCAGCCTAGCAGAATTGCAATTGCTGCCCAGACCTTTGTGGCTTTTTTTTCTCCCTTTGTGTTAGTAAGTTTTCTTCTGGTGGGTACTTGGATTTTTGTGTATTTGTGTAGTCCTGAAATGCTGAGTTATCCATAGCATCAGTTTTTTTCTTCTTCAGTGAGTTTTATAAGTTGTGTATAGACAGCAATTGTAACCAGTTGTATGTTATTGGTTTGGAATTTTATGTCCCTGTCCAAGAGAATCATAGAATTGTTTAGCTTGGGGAAGACCATTAATATCATCAAGTCCATCAGCTTAGCACCACCACCGTGTTCACCATTAAACCGTGTCCTCAAGTGCCTTAACCACATGTTTTTTGAACACTTCCAGGAGTGATGACTCCACCGCTTCCCTGGGCAGTCTGTTCCAATGCTTTACAACCCCTTCTGTGAAGAAATTTTTCCTAATATCCTTCTAAACTTCCCCTCGTGCAGCTTGAGGCCATTTTGTCTCGTCCTTTCACATGTTGCCTGGGAGAAGAAACCAACCCCCACCAGGCTATAGCTTCCTTTCAGAAGGTTGTAGAGAGCGATAAAGTCCCTCCTGACCCTCCTTTTCTCCAGGCTAAACATCCTCAGCTCCCTCAGCCATTCCTCATAGTGCTTGTGCTCCAGACCCTTCACTTGTTTTGCTGCTGTTCTCTGGACTTACTCCAGCACCTCAATCTCCTTGTTGTAATGAGGAGCCCAGAACTGATCACAACATTGAGGGTGTGGTCTCACCAGTGCTGAGTGCAAGGGGGATAGTCATTGCCCTAGCTCTGCGTGGGGCTGTTGTGACCCCAGTGCAGGATGCAGAACTTTGCCTTGCTGAACCTCATTCAATTGGTCTTGGCCCATTGATCCAGCCTCTCCAGATCCCTCTGCAGAGCCCTCCTGCCCTCCAGCAGGTCAACACTCCCACCCAACTTGGTGTCATCTGTGAACTTGCTGAGGGTGCACTCGATCCCCTTGTCCAGGTCATTGATGAAGATGTTAAACAGAACTGGCCCCAACACTGAGCCTTGGGGAACTCCACTGGTGACGAGCCACCAGCTGGATGTGACTCCATCCACCACTCTCTGAGCACAACAATCCAGCCAGCCTTCTACCGAGCAAAGAGTACATCCATCCACACACACCATGGGAAGCCACTTTTTCCAGGAGAATGCTGTGGGGAACAGAGTTTAAGCTTTACTAAAGTTTAGGTAGACAACATCCACAGCTCTATCCTCATCCATTAAGCAGGCCCCTGATCGCAGGAGTAGATCAGGTTGGTCAAGCAGGACCTGCCTTTCATAGACCCATGCTAGCTGGGCCTGATCCCCTGGTTGTCCTGTAAATGTTACATGATGGCATTCAAGATTATCTGCTCCATGAAAGATCTGTTTACATTAAATTAGGCTATTTTGTCTTCAACTATGACAGACTCACCTCCAGGATTATATACCCAGAGCACAAACAAACTCTTCAAATACAGGAGAAATGTCAATATCATTTTAGTGTCCATGAAAAAAAAGTGATTTCCATTTTTCAAAGGCAGAATGCATTTTTAAGATTCCTGAGAAGGTTTCAGTTAAGAAGTTTTGCCATTTCTTTGCTCATGCTCTTTGCTGCCAGTAGAGCTGTGTTGAAACTAAAGGTTGTCCCTAACCACGGCTCAAACATGTCCTGTGCACCAGCAGAACCTTAAGATAGCATCTAAAACTGCAAATGTCTGCCTGTCTTTCCTTGTTTTGTGAAAGCTCGGAGTCAAGTTTCATGTCTGTTTAACTCAGGTAAACTTCCAAGAACTTGAAGTACTTGCTCATGTTTACAAAGCTTCTGCTGTTCCATCAGGAACTTGACACACCATGGCAGATTAGTGTTAGGTGTCATTTATGAGCATTGTTTGGTGCCATGGCCTGTTCTAAAACTTGAAGGATTTTCTTCACTGCAGTGTGTATATTCTTCTAATAGAGGTTTTGTCTGTTGAACACCATCCCCTAGAAGGAAGAGATCTGTTCAGAGCCTGTGTAGAGAAGATGTGCCCGGATTCAAACAGCTCCATTTTATGACACCTTATGAGCCTTGTAGTGCATTTGCTGCAGTCACGATGATAATTGCCTGGAATTGATCGTTGCAAACAGACGGTACTGGGCAAAGAAGCCCTTTGATCCATGTTTGCTGCCTAGGCTGATACAGCTGACATCTCTCTGTGGCTCAGAAGCTTCTGCAGTCAGACAGCTCAAGTGTGTAACTTATGATTTATGTACTCCTGCATTATTCTTCAGTACTGAGAAGTGTATGCGTGTGTGTGATATTTCCCTAGCATATGAAGAGCCATCATGTACCTGTAATGATGAACAGTGCTGTGACTTTGTTTTACATTAGCAAAGAACGATGCCAAATTTTCTCCTTATTCAGTGGAAGCTGATAGCTAATCTAAATTTTAATGAATATCCTCGAAGTGCCCTTGGCATGCCAGCAGATGGGTTGTGTGCTTCAGGCTACTGAATCATGAATAGAAAGTATCCTTCAAGATGACTTCTGAGATTGGGGTCAGCCTCAGTAGGAAGTGTCAGTATTAACTAGAGCCAGCTGCTTGCCAGAGCCCCACTTGGGCATATTCCACATTTTTTGCTTAAGAAAATTGGGCCACATCTTCTACCACTTTCTTTCCACACAGTGTTTTGTTCTGGCTGCAAAACAATTTGCATTCATGAGAATAAAATCCCTTTTCTCAGACTTATGAATATTCAGTTTAAGTCAGATTGATCAGTAATCCATAGGTTCTTCCATCTCATGATATTCATACTGGGTGACTCTTTGGATTAGGATTTATCTGTTTAGTTTCCGTTTATGGAGACCAATGGCTAATAGGTGTGGTTTTGTATTAGTCCAGGTGCTTTACATTATTTGTTTGATACGTACGTACAGCTTGTACAGTTCATATGCCCTAGTGTGAAATGTAATACAGTCAGTGTGTTTAAGGGAAAATGAGTTACAGTGACCTCTCTCCTTGAATACACAATAATTTTGCCTGAAAATAGGTTCCTATTGCAGTTTCCTTTCCTGTCCTTTGTGGCAGTTCCCGAAAAAGTAGATCAAATAAATAGACTGGAACTGAAAAAGAAGCTTGGGCTGTGGAATGGATTTAAATATACATTAGGTAATTTATAATAGCATGCGGCGTAACAGGAAGTGATAGCAACAGGAGAGAGAAAACCTATGATCTTGTGATCAAGACAAAAAGATCAGGTTCTTGATAGATAAATACACTAAATTGTTCCTGTAGCTTTAAATGACAAGGGACAGAGTAGCTTGGTTCCTCAGTTTTTTTTTTGTTTTTTT
>VYZT01016476.1:31970-76352 GCA_013400735.1 Pomatostomus ruficeps
TCACTGTTATGATAACTTTTTATATTTCAACTTTCCCTGGCTCCTCCATTCTAGGCATCCTAAAGGAGGATCATTCATCCGGCCAAACAAGGCAAATTTTGGAGTAGATTTTCTTGCTGCAGTAAAGGATCGGTATGGATTGAGTGATAAGCAAGATGTTCAGTATGGGACAGGGAATACAGTAGTATTTGGAACGAAGACTGTGGAATTTGTTGGCATGGATTCTGTTGCAGAACAGCAAAGGCAAGTGTAATACATGAAAATCTAAGATACATTATTAGTGATTAATTAGTCAAGTACTATTTCAGCTGTAAGCAAGTGACTGCCATGCATAGAAAATTGTTACATGTCTAAAAGCAAGCCAGACTGCACTATGGCAGAAGAGACAAGAAATCTTCCAGTTGTGACTTTGTAATTTATATATTTTACAAATAAGAACTGGGATAATGTCATGTTTGAATGCTCACAATCCTCATTCTGGTTTCATAAAGTAGCAAGTGATGATATACAGTAAGAAATGAGAGATAAATTATCGTGATATTGGCAGTCATCATACACATGCATAGTCTTTTTTAAATAGATGTATTTTAATGTTTTCTTAATTTTGTACCGTATTTTTAAATCTTTATTTACTCATATCACTAATGACTTTGTAACCAAGAGAGGGAAGGTGGAAAGTCACTGTACTGCTAGTGAAGAAGTATTTCAATCAGTTCATGTCACATTCGTGTACCTGAAAGGGTAAGAAAGACAGTAACTTAATGATGTGTAATAGATTGCAGTTCTAATGGCCTCCAGCAATAGAGATGTATTAGTGCAGTAGGTGGCAGTCTCCTTCTAAGCTGATATGCCACAGCTGTTCTCCTTGTCTCCCAGAATGCATTAAGCAGTCAAAAATGCTTTTGATAAGTGATACCAAGAATGCTCAAATAACTCTGAACCTCTTGCAAAAAGTGTTGCTAGAAACCTTTTTATCTTGGAACCTCTAATTAAATTCCAGTTTGCACAGCTATATTTAATCTGTTTTACCACTTTTTCTTTAAGTTGGATGAGGTTTTTTTGTGGGCCGGTGTGGGAACTGTGGTTCAACTAGACTTATTTTGTAGTAGTGACGTAAAGGCAAAAAATAGAGATGTGTCTGTTTTCGAGTGCGAATGACACTGCAGTGTAGTAATCTGCACATTGCTAATTCCCAAGCAGAGATATGCATGGAAGGGGTGTTATGTAGTTGTAACAACCAGGCATTTATGTAACATACCTATTTCTGTTTGAAGATTACTTAACAGAATGTTCTTTCTCACATAGACAGCTGAACAAACTGGTGGATATCTCGGTGCGTGAGTGTGCAGTGAGCCATGCTGGTCAGGAAGAGGAAATCAGCAGAACTTGTGCCAGTATCCTTTTTTTGCTATACTGCATGATACCACAAATAAAGTACATACCTTAGCATTCGAAGTGTTCACTTCAATGAATGATACTTGTATCCTTTTATTAAAAAAATTTAAAACTGAAGTTTATATTTAGAAGTTTATTGCAATGTTAATAAGTTAAAAAGCCAGATGCCTACAATTTTTGAGAGGAAATGCAAATTATTGATAAAAATAGAAGTATAGTCATAGGTTGCTGCTGTGATTGCAGTTTCAGAAGGCTCCAGCAACGGGTTTTTTCAAAATTCCCTAGAATAGATAACCCCATAGAAATAGAACTGGTACATTCTGTAGATACCAGAGGTTTCCAATATATAACAAATAACGTGTTTAGTACACTGCATGTGGTGGCAATGTTACAAAACTACAAAGCAGTTATTATTTGTTAATTTGTGAGGACTTATAAGAGTTCCTGTCAGTATAGAAATTAATCCATTTGAGGATTTGTATGGTTAAGCTCTTTTATAAAACTATAAGTAATTTCCATAACACAAATCAAAATAAAATTTGCTGGAACTGAGCAGTAACATCCCTTAGTGTAATCTATTTCCCTTTGATTCAAAACCAAACTCTAATTCTGAAAAAAAGGAAGTTCAGTTTTAAGATGTTTCTTTTTCTTAACAAGAAATTTCAGATATGAGGCATATAAACCTATCAAAAAATCTGATATCATCTTGGGAGACAGTAACAGCTATTGCTTCTCAAGTTCAAAATCTGGAAACACTTAATGTTAGGTATAACTATTCATATTTGGGTTTCTCTTCCTTTAGGGTAGGGACAAAAACCAAGAGGCTCAGGGCTCAGCTTTCTAAATGTAACTGGGTACAACAAGACTCATTCTAATGGGATCTAAGTTTTTAAATACTTTTTTTTGGGTTTTAAATCTTGTTCTTAAGCAATTCCTGTGTGGGCTATATTTTTCAGACATCTGTATTCCAGAAAAGACTAGAACCCTAGGAGTTCAATTTCTGTGTAAAACTAAGTTCTGGAGAACATTTTCTTCAAAGTTTTAAGACTACATCTTTGTTTTTTATGATTGTTGATACATTCTGACTGCTCAGGCAGGTCTGTATTTAGGAGCCCACTTTTGTTTAACCAACCGTGTCTTGACACTAAACTTAATTATCCATAATGCCTTAACCTAACCTTAATTATCCCAAAGCCTAGTCTATTTATGTCCTAAAATGATGCTGATAAGAAACTGATAAGAGCATGATGACAGACCTAGGGGAAAATCTCTTGCACAATGATGACATTGGAAAAGGAAGGAGGATGTTGTTAAATAAAGCTCCAATTCTATTGAAACAAGAAAATTCACAAAATAATTTCAAAATAAAGAACATTTCTTGTACACATCTACACACTATAAAGGGCAAAGGCCACAGTAATTTTCTGGTGTGAAATAACACAGTGGATTAGGTAGCAGCCTAAACCACCAGGTTTTTTATTTATTCTTATCATTAATGTGACATAAATGTATTTTTTAAATAGTTGTAGGTGTTCCATTCCCTTCAATATTTAGCACTGAACAGCTGTTTGCAACCTGGGTGCTATTTGTAAATCTAACTTTGCCTAGAGTATATCATGATTTATTGTTATCAGCATGCAAGAGAATACAGAGAATTTATTTTAATTCACCCAGAATAATTTTTTCAGTTTTTCATTTTTGAGAAGTGTACTCTAGACTGAGGGGCTTTCAGGAGTTAATTGTGAAAAAAATGGAAAATGAAATGAGATTGATGCTGGAATCTGATGCTTACGACTACAAACTGACATAGTCTGAATCAGTTTTTTGTTGTTTTGACCTTCTGTTTGCTTTAAAAAAGAAAGAAGGTAAAACTGTTACAGTTTTTTTTTTGTGTATGGAATGTTGGAAGAAGAATAAAAGTGATTAACCACGCATCAGCTCTCTATGTGGAAATTTTACCCATAAGTATGTAATAATAAACCATACTGAGAGATTTTTTATGAGAATATGCAGGTAGATTAGGCCTTAGGAAAGAAATAAAAGCTGCTCTTCTGGGGTAAATAATGAAAACTGATTTGAAGACTGCAGATTTGAGAATCTTTATCTTTTCTTTTTTGTAGTGACACTTAAGTACTGAGAGTGGGTTTTACATACTTTTGTTTTACTGAGGTCTGGATAGTCATGTAGGCTCTTCATTTTCAGTCAGCACTAAGGAGTTGTGTTGACTAACAAGCTCTGGCTTTGTTTCATTTAATATTAATGAAAATCATTCTTTTCATGTTCAAAACTTAGTGGAAAAGAAAGAGGCCACAGATGAATAAATATACATTCTTGAATAAATATGCATTGCAAGTAAATTAGGAAAAAGTATGTTTGAATGTAACTAGAAATTTATTTTATTATATTTTAAAATATGCGACATCCTGGCAGTGATTTTAATTTTTGGGGGGTGTAAATTTCTTTTTCTTCAATATGTAATTTCAAACTAATGACTTAAATAAATGTGTTTATTCATTATGCAAATAATTATTCTTTTTATGCAGTGAAAACAAAATGAGATTTCCATCTACACCAACTTTTATATCCAGTGCATTTTCAAACTTGAAGATTCTGGCACTTAATCAAACTGAAATAACATGGACAGAGGTAATAACCTTTTCCTATTTTTTTTTTTTTAAATTTAATATCATTGGGTTTCTGAGGCAAGGAAAGCACAATAAAAATTTGTGGATTACATTGTTCTACTGGGATCAAATCATCCTTAGAAAAGGTGCTGTGGGCTAACTGTGTTAGTTACATATTAACTAATGTACTTCCTACATAATGAAGGAAGTAATATTGGCATAGGAGTCTAATAAGAAACATTTTACTTCATCTGCATCTGTAAATTGCCAAATCAAAATAAAGCAGTTGGAGTATAATATAGCTTTGTGCCCCGAAGTTTGTCTAAGTGAAGACTTTTTGGTTCCTTGTAGCTATTGAAGATTCATCTGTACTTTTCTGCATGCAGTAGAACAAATGCAAATGGAAAGAAAGTATTTCGTTTTGATGAGAAATTCTTGTTTTGGCATTACTTTGCATCAGTCAGAGATGGGATTAGTGTCTTTGACCATACTGATGGTTCTTGAACTGCATGATGCCTGGTTATTGGCAGCGCAGAGCAGAAGCAAAACAAAGTTCTGACTTGTTTCAGGCACTGAAAGGTGCTCAGATTTAAATGACTCTCCCCTGGTACGACGTCTTATTAGGAATGAAGTCCTGTTGTCAACTATATTTAGCAGCGGGCCTTTTTTCAGAGATGGGGCTTAGGAAGTGCATCTCAGTAGTGTCACATTACTTATAATGGCTTCTAAATTCCAGACTATTATTTGGATTTCTCAGGGTCAGATTTTATAGTACTGCATTGTAAAATTACATGACTTTTCAGATTTTGGCTGCCAGCTGCTATCCAATAAAACAGCACTTAACAAAACTGGGGCTTCGGTAGAAAGAAGCTTCTTCATTCTCTTGTCTTGCAGCAGGGGTAGAGGAAGGTCACTGCTGTGTTTTTGTTTAATGGCCATTCACTATGCTCTTAAAACTGCCTGTGGGATTTATGGTAGGACAGTTGATAATACTTCCATAGTAGCAACAATGTGAATGGTGACGGGAATGGAAGAACTAAGTCACTTCAAACACTTTAAATGTCATCTAGCACTCATCAGAGTAAATCTGTGCATTGTGGTGTTTTAAATGTTGGCACCTGCCAGCAGCTGTCCTCCATCCTTCCATGGGGTGACCAAAAGGCTGGTTGGAGCCATCATTGCAGGCAGATTAGAGTTCTCCAGGGGTAACTAAGTTGCAGAGAGAAAGCTTCAGCTTAGTCAGAGCAATTTAAAATGATGCAGATTTTGCATTTGTTTTTGAATCTCTGCTTTAGCTGATGATTCGTCATTGGCCCGAAAGATATCTTTGGTTCCAAAATCTGTTTTATAAATTTGTTCCAATTCATTCCCTGTAAGTTGGGAGTCATAAGCCTGTGCTTAAAAGTGATGTTCCGGGGCAGCCAAACAAAAGGAGAAAAATAAAGGAATGTACCTGACTTCAGTACTCTGCGAACCAACCACTTGAAAATGTCACTTCTTAAGATCTGAGGGGAGTTACTTGAAAAGCCAACTTTTAAATAGAAAACATTAATGAATATAATCGAAACAAATGAGCTGTCAATGGGAATATAAGCAAAAGTCTTAGGAATGTTTTAATTAAAAATAAAACAATTTAATGGTGAACAGCATTTCAAAATTACTTGCTGTTATATGTAAGAAAAATAGCATTGGGATAGTTATACTTGGATTTTTTTTAGTTTGTTCCTCTGTTTTGAAGTATTTTTCACAGGAGAGGGACACGTGTAATTGTTATGCAATAATACATAGCTCCACATTCACATGCCTTGAGCATCAATTTTCAAAAAAATTCTTTCATTAGTATATTATTTGCATATATCTAAATATTTCTGAGATTGTTAGTATATCAGTAAAAGAGCTTATTACTGTGTAATTGTTGTTTGATTGTTCAAAACATAACATATAACTTTCAAGGGGGGAAAATGTCCTTTAAAATAACTTAAAGTTAGCAGCCATTGACTTAGAAATTGAATTAATGCATTTGAGTGTAAGGAAGTCATATTTATGGCTCCAAAACCTTTTTTCTTATTCAGCATTTAAATCGTAATGTTATATTTGTCATTCTGTTTTCAAACTGAGATTTTATAATATAATCTACTATTATACAGGGTAAAAGAAAAATCTGGGTTAGCACAGAAGTACAGGATCATGCTTCTGACACTAGCAGGTAGTTGGGAAAAATTCTAGGCAAAGGGTAAGCACATGGTAAGAGCTTCTTAGAAAGTAATCTGGAATTGTGTGGCTTTGTGAGCTCAAGACTATATACCTCTATTTAATTAATAGTTGTGGATTTTTTGTTCCATGATTTATCTAACTGTATTAAGAACCCATTTGAAAATTTTGCTATACATATCTTCTAACATCAATTTAGCCTTTTTTGGGTTCTGATATTGCTGCCCAATAATTTCATTTAGTAAGTCCCAATGTTCTATATGAAAGGAACTGAGAACAGCTATTCTCTGTTTCATGGCTTTAATTCTTGTTTAGCTTCTTTGTCCCTTTCCCAATTTATATTATTTGCTTCCTGGGATAAACAGACTAAAAATACAGGGACATCATGGACTTACATGGTGACAATTGTTTCTTGTTCTTATCTATATTTCTTTTGCAATAGCTCTTGCCTTTCCATTCTTCTGTTTTTGAGCATTAGTGGCTGCTCCTCTGACTATTTGTTACCTCCCCATCAGCTGTCCACAATGAGGCCCCAGTCTTTCCTGAGCGTTAACTCAGTGTCAGATCTATGAACTTTTGTTTCTGTGGAAGCTGTTCTAAGCAGTAGCTGAAAATTTGGCAATGAGTTTCTTAGAATTGTTCTGTGACCTATCATTTGCCAATTTTCTAGTCATTTGGTCAGTCTATTGAAAAATCTTCAGATACATCAGTTTTGTGCAGTTTTTCTATTCCATCCATCCATCCCAATGCAGGGCTGTTGTGGGGGAATCTGTTACTGAACATGCCCTCATTTCTCTTGACTCTGCAGGTTTCTTGTCATGCTTCTTCATCACCTGTGGATAACTATTTTGGTCTGTCTTGTTAACATGAGGAAACACTATCAGATTAAAGAGATGAAATATTGGTGTTTCCTACTCTTGCTTTGGAACAGAAGTTGTTATATCTGAGTTTGTAAGTCTTTGTGTATTACAGATATGGCAGCAGGTGATGTTTCACATTTTTGGGTGTGAAGCAGTTGAGTCCAAGTCAGAGGCTGCCTCTTGAGGAGATCTCAGTGTTTACCCTTGATATGGTGTCTACTAGGAGTCAGTTATATAAACATACATCTGGATGGGTTTGTGCAGCTGTAACAGAGAGAATGGTGCTGAGGAGAGGGGATGTTCATAGGAGAAGGGCTCAGCTATGCACAAAACCAATTGAAGTGGACTGTCCAGGTCCCCAAACTCCACTTCTTGTAGCCTTTGTAACCTCCTGTAAAAATAAGCTTTAGGTGACTGTGCTGTGCATGTTTGTCTGTGTTCCTGCATCTCAAAACTTTGAATCCCCTAGTCAGTTACAATCAAATTTTTGGAAGAGTTGGGGGCTTAAAAATAATTTATTATCTACTAATTCCTTTAAAACAGGAATGTAGATGGATGAAAAAGCCCCTGTAAGTTTCCCAACCAAAGAAGGAGTAGCAGGATGAGCTCACACTTAATTTGTCTCTGGAGAATACACACCAGAAAAAAAACTCAGTGAAAAAAATAATTTGCCACTCACAGGCACAAATTTGTAGAAAAGCGGTCCGTTCCAGTGCTAATGGAACTCTATGTGCTAAAACTGCACAAATTTTGACACTTTCACAATTGCATACAAAACTATTTTATGCTAGCAATTTATATTGCTTTGTAGTAAGTGTTTACTTTTAAAAGTTTTGTTACCTGCTGTAAATGTTGGTGAAGAAAAAACCCGTGAAAAGTAAAATAATATCTTTTATGCAATTTCAGAGCATAAGATCTAAAACAAAAGTATCTTTGTTCAATTTGCAGCCCTTTTTGAATTAATTTATTTTCTTTAGAGAACCTGAAAACTTCAGGATGTGTTGAATTAATGCAATTCTTGGCTTTTAGTGGGTTTATGGGCTGGCACAATTCCATGACAGAGAAGGCTTCGAGCTCCGATAAAGTAAGATATTAAAAAATATTCTGTCAGACCTGATGAGATGTGTGTGTGTTAGCTGGTTCTGGAACTTCTGTGCATTATATAGAGTTTGCACAGCCATTTCCTCACCTCATCATAGGGAAAAGCTGGTCACTCCAACTCACTGAATAAATTAACACAGTTTCCAGGTCACACAGTCTCAGCTGCAAGGGTGGCCTCAAGCCTGGGACTGTAAGTCCTAGGACTGCAGAACCCCTTTGATGTCATCCGTGCTGGTAGATCCAGGCACAGGAGAGCCATCTGGAAGAAAGGGAAGACTAGGAAATCTTTAATAATTGTTCCTCTGGTTTTGGCAGCTACAGCTTGTTCTGAACACTTTCAGAGCAAATTTGCATGAAGTATAATTTCTGAAATATTTTTTCCCATCTTTTGTTATATTAAATAAAGTTTTGCTCTTAGGTTCTTCTTTGTGCTCAAGGATGGCCAGTACTTGAAGAGTTGTACCTTTCTTCTAATAATATTACAGTTTTGGAAAGGTGAGTAACACAAGTCAGTGAGTTGTCAGCCACTGATGTACCACGAAGTTACATAGCACATGAAGTTAATTCCTGTAACATTTACATCACCACGACAATAATTGATGCAAACTTCACGTCATGTACTTCAGAACATTTATAAATGTGCACAATTGTGTGAATGCAGTTATGTACTTAGGAAAATAGTGTTTTCATTGGCCAATCCATTTAAATATTCTGTGTTTGTGTTTGGTTTTCTTTTCCAATGTATCAGGCCTGATAATGTCCTGCAGACCCTGAAGTTGTTAGACCTTTCAGACAACCAGTTACTGGATGGAAATCAGCTGCATCTAATAGCACAGCTCCCCAGGTAGCTGTAAACAAATTTGCTGGAAATTCTTTGTCCTGGATATTCATCTCCATAGTCCTTGTTGGCAGAAATATGATCCTATTGATGTTGCATGAAAGATTCATGAGATCTTGAAGTAGAGGCATTTTGCCCTCTTGAGGAGAGTAACTGAGTTATTTAGTTGAGCTATTTTAATATGATCTTACTTTTGTTGTGTAATAACACATTCTTAAGCTGTATGTTATTAGGTTTTCATTTTACACTTATGAAATGAAAGTGATTTACCACATTTTGCTAATTTGTGGAATTATCATCTTTCACTGTACACCAAAATAGCAGCCATGATTTTCAATAGCCACAAGCTATTTAAAAGAAATCATTTGGAAAATCACACATTTTAAATCCAGGAGCCATTCTGAAAGCTTGAAATTGTTGCACTTACTTGCTGAAAATGTTATTCCCAGAACACTGCTGAAATGTGGGTACTGTCTATGAGGCTGCTTTTCATTTGTCAGTGATTCTGCACCACATCAAAAGTTGTAGAACTTTATTATGAAAAGAAAAAAAAATAGATTGTATTTCTTTGCAAAAAACCTGCTGTGCCACATACAGTGATCATTTTATCTATTAAATTTCAGATTAGAACAGCTAATACTTAGAAACACTGGGATATCTTCTATACACTTTCCTGATGCTGGATTTGGTATGTAAATGAAGTAATTTATTTATCGTTTTAAAATTCTGTTTATTTAAAGTTTTCACCCTTTTCTTGTTACTCGTTTCCTAGGATGCAAGACTAAAATGTTTCCTTCGCTAAAACGCCTTGCAGTAAATGACAATAAAATATCACAGGTAGGCTGGATTGTGAAGGTTTCACATTTTGTAAATAAATGTGTCTTTGTTTAAGAGTAACTTGAAGTCTGCTTTTTAAAATTTTCTTTTATTGTATGTGTAAGATTCTGAGATAACTATTTAACACTTTGATAACACAGAGGTATAATTTAAAAAATGTAAAAACGTTTCTTAATGTGTCAGTTAAACATGTTCATGTTATGGCAGCTAGTCATACCCCCTGCTACCTCATAATTCATCTCACAGAGTTCTAATAATCTAAAATTTTGACTAATTCCTTGTTTTGTTTTGTTTTTTTAATTAAATCTAGTGCAGTTCTTTCCTTAGATAAATGAACAGGATCCAAGTACTTGGTTCTGATGATCAAAAGAATTTTTCCAGTCATGTTTGTTGTATAGGAAAAGCCAGTGTTACCAGCTATTGTTCTGAAATGAAGTTATGTTTTTTATTTCCTCAAAAGACTCTTCCCTTCCATTTCAGTGGTCATCTGTCAATGAGCTGGATAAACTGCCAAGTTTGAGGGCACTGCAGTGTAACAATAACCCCTTCATGGACACGGAGAAGAACCCAGAGACCCTGATACAGCTCATTATTGCCAAGATAAGTCAGCTGGAGGTTTTGAACAACTGTGAGGTGTGTGATAGTTCAACAAATTGCACAAGTCTGGCAAAAAAATTAAATCACTGCCTGAGGAATTATTTTAAATTTCTTTTAAGATTACTGAATGTTTGGGTGCAGGAAAAGTGAAGTGCCAGCTAGTCCATCCCCTTGTCAGTGGGGCAGTCAGTAGGGCTGCAAGCCTGAGCCTTCTTTGTGAGCATTGCTAACTCAGTGGGGACTTGGACAAGATGGGTCAATGGTGGTTTTTTGTCAGTGCCTGAGTTGTGTTGAAGTTGCACAACTGTTAACAAAACCCATACTCTTAAAAAAAAAAGTAAAAATAGAAAAAGCAGCTTGGTTGGATCTGTTTCAGTGACAGCAATACCAAAATTTGCCTGGTGCAGTAGGAAAGTATCATTATCCAAACCAAATCAAACTTCCAGCAAATGTTTATCATAAAGGAGAGCAGAAGCAGCAGCTGATGCATTGCTACAAAAAACATCCTTGCGTCATCATATACAGCAAAATCTTTGCTTGGCTATTCATTTACGGGTCAGTGAGTACAGACATAGGGGCTGTAAGACTCTTAATGGCTCTAAAATGTACTGAATATATGGATCAGTCAGTATTTCGAGACATGGTTTGTAAGATTCTTGGCAGCATTAAAACACACTGCAAACCAAGTAAGATCAAGGAGTCAGTGTCATTGATTAAATTTTATTCTCTGGAAAGTTATGTAATTATATTATGTGCCATTCCTGTGTCAGTACAGATCCTTCCTGCTGAAAGAAGAGGAGCAGAGCTGGATTATCGTAAAATATTTGGAAAAGACTGGTTAGAAGCTGGTGGGCATTGGAACCCAGAGAAAAACAAACCAAGTGAAGAATTTCTTGCTGCCCATCCCAGATACCCAGCACTTTGTCTTAGTAAGTACAAGCACAGCATTTCCTCACTTCTGGCCTTGTGGCAGCATTGGTTTGGTCCGTCTTCAATTTCTCTTCCCCTTGGTTGTTTTTCCGTGTGCTGCTACAGCCTTAGGAAAGCCCATCCTTTGGCAGGCCTGTGTGCCAGTGTGCTTTTGCTCCTTTGGGGTGGCTGCACAGGACTGCATCCTTTGGGGCACTGCTGCCTCAGGAACTGAGGCTCTCTGCATTGGAGGTCCCAGCACCTGGGAGCATCTGCCCCACCACTCCTGCTGAGCAGGCACTACTCTCCCAGCAGTGGAAAAGTAAAGCAGCACCCCCATGTCCTGAACGCTGTAGCAGATGAACAAGGCTCCTGTCTGCAGCAGTACGTGGTGCAGGAACTGCCACATCTGTGCCAGGGAATTCCTGCCTGATCCTACACCACAGTACTCTTAGGTCTGGAGTTTTAGTCTTTGAAGGGTTCTACATGCACTTTTCTTCCAACAGAATATGGAGCACCGGAAGAAGGAGAACTGAAGGGACGACAGCCTTTGACTCTGAAAAATCAGCTCCTGAGTAAGAGGCCAGAAATGTTCGAAATTATTCCTTCCGCATTTAGAATATTTTATGAGCTTAGTGTCTCCTAGGTGTACATGGAGAACAGAATGTTCAAAAGTTCCAGCTTGTAATTCTGCTTTTCTGAACTGCATCAGTGAGTTTGACCGGAACCCTAATTCTGTGTACTCTCTCATTTCCCTCCTCAACCCAAGCCAAATGATTTTCTTAATTGAGATTTAACGGAGAATAGAGGTAATCAATACTCCATTCTGACCGTGTGAATGGCTTCTTTACAGAAGACATCTGAGGTTTTAATCTCGACAGCTGCATTCTTTTCTGATATTATCTTTTTTATAACTTCTAACTTTCGGACAGACAAGAAAAATATGAATAGCTTTGGTATTTGGGGCTGTCTACATATTTAATCTAGGTTACACTCTGGACTTGCAAATTCATGCAGCTGTGTTTCCCAGTTGATAGAAGAACTGAAACTTTTTATTCCATGGGCAGAATAGCATTTTAAAGCATTACATTCTAATGCATTTACGTGGAAGACTAAATAGAACAAGGAATCTTGTTGTCTAGACATAATGTAAACCTTTTTTTAAGGATAAGTCTTTTAATCTCTGTAAAATAATTAGGCTAAAAATGTCCTTAAAAAGTCTTTGTATAGTGCTTTTGAGAGGACCAAAAGCCTATTTTAAACTGAATAAGCAATTTCCATTCTACTGCAGGTTATTTTTAAAAAATGAAATAGAAATTAAGCATTTTTAGGTAAATACTCCTTTTGACAAAAAAAATCCTATCTTTAACCATTAGGGAGTCACTTCTACAATAATTTACTGAAGATTAATAAAAACTTGGTTACTTTAATAAAAAAATAAAATAAAAAAATTTTAAAGTTAAAGTTTTTCAGATAACAACTAAAATGCAATTTTAACTGCTCAGATGCTGGCTACATCCTAATTTCTGCGGGATCAGGCTGAGCTAAGGGAAACAATTTGTAATAAAAAGAGACTAGAAAGACTATGCTTCTGCCAGAACAGGGCTCGCTGTTCTTTCACTAATGCCTCACCCTTCTTCCTTAAGCTTTGACAATTAAGTGTCCTGAGAAACCCGAACAGAAGCCAGTGGAGAAAAAGCTACCAGGTAAGAAGTCCTGGCTTATGTTCAAGCAGTTCTGTCATAGCTCCTTTTCAAATAACTGTATTAAAGAGTGGTAGCTGCCTCTGGCTTTGTCAGCTCCTGAAAGCTTTTCCTCTGTCATATAAAGAAATGACAAAGGCAGAAATTGTTTGAAAAAGTCATTATTTTTCTGGCCTTCATACTTACTTTCAGTCCAGCTTGAAGATTGAAAGTTGATGCTTGTCTTATGAGCCCTGCTGCTGGTTTCATGATTAAAGTGTCTGAGGCAATTAAAGGCCAATTAACGGGGATGAAATCTAGTGGATGTATTAACCAAGTAACCAGAACGTGAAGTTTTAAGAGGTACCCACATAGGGTGTAAATCTAGAGATTGAGGTCTAGTATCTAATACATGAAGTCATAAATCTAGTTCTGACCTCTATCAAATTTGTCTTTTGAAGTTTTAGTGTCTGTAGTGAGACTAGAATGAGTAAGACCATTCTAAATTAATCTGATGTTTTAGAAAGATGTGTCAGAATGAAGTCTGAGAGAAAAGACGTACTCAAGCTTTATTCTAAAATAAAAATCACATTTATTATCACAAGTTGCATAAAATCAGATAGATACAGCTTTTACAAAAATGTTTGATAGAAAAATATTTGTCTAAGTACAATGTGTGGTATTACAGGAATAACTCGCTATTGCTGTGCCTTTAGATAAAGCTTCAAAAGAAGTGAAAGTTCAATCAAAATACTGAGTTTATCTAATGCAAACACAGGTATTGCCTCTGGAACAAACTACATCTACTCATTCAAGATCCATTACAAAAAATACCCCTTCCTATAACTGACTTCATAATATAAACAACTCTGCTGACAATATGTTTGGGACTAATAACCCAATACCATTCCTAAGAATGTCACTAGTTCCACAGTGCCATTTGCTTACTTGTGCTGGGAAAGCCAATTCCTGGTAATGAAAACTGCAAGGAACAGTTGCCAGATGCAAGTAGTCAGAACCTGGCTGGGGTGTGTCCCAAAGGTCACTTTAGCATGTAGAAATACAAACTCAAAAAGGGTAAATTATGAAGCCGTAACACTTTAATTTGGTATATGGGATCAAAGTGCTTAAACTGTAGTAGCACATCCTGCCCCATCCACCACAGATTAAACCATTTCCCATTTGACAGTAGCAGAGATGGTTTCAGGTACCAAAGACATTATTGCAGTGTTAGAACTGAAGCAGCAATACAGCCTTTCACTCTTGCTATACGCAAGTAAGGTGAAACACTGGTACTTTGCTACAGCTCTGTGGCAGCAGCATTTTTCTAATAACTTCTTTCTCTCCCCTTGCCAGAGTCCATGACTATTCAGAAGGTCAAAGGACTGCTGTATCGCCTGTTTAAAATTCCTGGTTCAGAACTGAAACTGTCCTACGAAAGTTCTAAAGTGAGTTAAAAATGGGTATTCAACAACAAAATATTTCATGCTGCTAAAGGTCAATAGCATGTTCTAAAACACTATCTAAAGAAATTCATTTCACTTGAGGAGGGCTGTCTTCATGCTGTAATTTAGGACCTAATTTCATTCCTGTAATATGACAGATTCTCCCTGACTGCAACTGCCTGATACTTGGTTTACAGGAAGGGATTTCAGTTTAAGTCTGATAAGGTGGTTTGTTTTTGCTTTCTTATTCTAGTTGGAAGGAAAAGAAGTTGAACTAGACAATGACTTAAAGCCTTTGCAGTTTTACTCAATAGAAAGTGGAGACTGTGTGTTAGTACGGTGGTAAGAAGGGACCCTCTTGCTGGACTGAAGGAAAAGCTGACACAGGAACTGCAGAAGAGAGACAGACACATGGACAGCCTGTACCTGAACACACATACAGGTGAATATGAGTTTCGCACATGGCACCAGAGGGCTGCACAATTGTACTTTCACCTCCTCAACTTGATCGTCAGCCTACATGAAAACATCTGCTCACTTGTCTTACTGGAGAGACACCAAATAGTGCTCAAATGCTTCAATTAAATAAAAGTCAAGGTAACCCTTCTGCCAAGATTTTATACTGCCTGCTCCCTGCAGCAGTGAGAATTTGTTTTACTGAACGGAGTGCAGGGTTTAGTTGTGATCTCTTTGCTTACAGGATAAGATTAGTGCTGCACTGAGAGGCCGCCTCCTCTTTGCTTTCACCTACATTCACCGACCTTAAAGTGAACACAACTCAGTAGTAATTTTAGAAGTATCTACACAGCCTTATGCGATTAATGTCAAAGTCTGACAGACCTTTCTTCTACCCTGCAGTGTTAATATACCACAGTACAAGTAAGTTCTCAGCACAGTGAAAGGCATTGCTGTTTATTTTACAATCTTTAGTGTGCTGTTCCTCAATCGTATTTTACTTTCACTTGTGTAACCTCAGATTCACATCTAGTAACACAGTCAGCTCTCAGAAATCCCTCCTAATCAGGCCAAGGTTGCAGTACTTGAAGATTTGGTATAAGCAAACTTTGATTTTGTTTTTATCTAAAATGAGAATGGTGTAAACAAACTAATCACAAATCCTAGCCCCCACTGCTGTCCCCATCCCTGCACAGATGAGGGCAACCCCTCAGACAGCACAGAACCTGCTGCAGCAGGACTTACCAGTTGCCCTGGTGCTGAGCACAACTCTCCACGGGATCCTGGTACAGCCCTGTACTCAGTCACATCAGTAGTGCTTTAATTTACAAAAGACAGGCTAGTTGGCGTTCTTATGTGCATTTATTAATTACAAGTAGGTCTTTGACTTTATATAAAAAGGATTTTTTTATCTTGAACATTTTGGTTTTTGTCAGATCAACATCTATACTATAGAAAATGAACAGTATCAGTCCACTTGTAAATTATCAAAAGGGATGTGCAAATATTGTTATACTTTAGTTGAAACCCACCATTAAAAGGTACCTTAATATTTCTTATTGTTCCAAGAATGAATCCAAATGTACACTTTTCCATGATCATTATACGCTACCCTGTTTTCCAAGGGAAGTCCATCATCTTTCCTCACATCTACATGGATCTCCACATAGTTCCTTTAATCTCCAGAGCTCTCCCAGTTCCTGGGGAGAGTACTGGGGGGAAGACAGCATGCCACTCTCACATGTCTTCTCACACAACCAGAGACCATCCTGTTAAGAGAGAGAACCATTTCAATAGTTTTTCTTACAAAGAATTTAGTCTCCAACAATCTTCACTTCCAAGAATCAGGTGTTTATTGTTTCTCGCAACAAACATTGCACACAATGTCCTAAACTGCACTGGTAGACCTATTCAGAGAATTTGGGGGTAAGGATGGGGTCTGGAGGTGGTTTGTGGCAGTTTTGTGGTTTTACTTTTAAATACATCTTTAAAAGATTTTTTCCTCTGGATTTTAATTCAATGGTTATTTCAATTTCTTCTTAAAGAAAAAAAAAACATTTCTCCTGTGTTATGCTACTTGGAACAGCAGGCATGTCCTTCAGACTTACTTGATATCGCTTGGGTCCTACAGCTGCCATCCAGATGCCCATGCTCACATCTTCACCCTGAGATGATACATTAAAATAAAAATACAGGTATTAGCACCAAGAAAGTATCAAGCATGACTGTAACCTGGAATAAGTTGCATCATCTACCAGCAGTAAAGAATGGTAACTATGAAATCCTACACCAGACCATTGCAGAGGTGTTAAAATAATTCTCCCAGCTTTCCCATGATAATACGTTGTTCTTACAAAAAGAGTACAAAAAACAAGAGGTTCTCAGCTCCAGAGATTCTCAGTCCAAAACATCTGTGCTTTGACCTAGAACAGACATTGTGCATGGCAACCAAAAACATGGCAAAAGCCCATATTAGCCAGGAGAACCCAACACTAACACTTGAGCAATCAATGTTCTTTCTGACTCATCCAGTACATGCCGTTTTCCCCAGACCAGTTTAACACAGAAAAATTGGACTAATCTTTATTACCTGGTACGTTTTTAATCTTTCAGAGTTGCTTGCCAGCCACTGCACGATGTCTTTGGAGATGACATAGCCAGACCCACAAGCAAAGGCTGGATATGCAGGACTTGGATACTCCAGTTCTTGCCATTTCCCAGTTCGATCAACTGCCCAATTTAGTCTGAAACTGAAGACCATGGTAGACATGAGATGGTTATAGAGAGTCCTCTGTGGAACCTATCCACACTGCTAACAACTGAAGTAATACTGATAACAAACAATATTAAGAGAAAGAAGTATGTGATCCTAATTATAGTTCCTAGTCTAATTTCTCTAGGGCACATGTCTAATTGAACACAAAGCTAAAATTGTAACTGTTGTTTGGTCTCAATCTTGGATAATAAGAGACAGTTTTCAGAATAGAAACAAAAGCAACATTGACAGCATGTGCACCGTGCTGCTGGGTTTTGAACCAGGTAAGCACACACATCCTTACCTATTTTGTAACAGGCACATCTGTGTCCTGCTAACTGACCCCTTTGGTTAATCAACAAGACACAAAGTCAGTGCTTCCAGCAGGCATGCAGATAGCAATGTTATGTAACTCATTTTCCTGTTAAAACTAGTGCCTGCTTAAAGATCAGGAAGCAGTATATGTACCTTCTCTAAGCTGCTTTCTGAATGAAGCTCAACAAAGGAGATGTTCAAAGGCTGCCATCCCTGAATTACAAATAACCCTTCGTGGCAGTGGTGTTCTCTAAGGAAGGCTTTATTCACTACTGGAGGCCTGCAGGAAGCAGCCTCTGTCTGCACAGTCTCCACCCGCTCCCAGTGTGGCAGAGCTTGCTGCGGCACTATGGACCCTGTCAAACTGCTGAGTGAGGCAGTGAAGTGCATCCTGCTTTTCCTATTTGGGAACAAGCGGCTACTGCACTCCCCTGGCCTCACAAATACTTCACGCACTCACAGCTAAGAGACATAACTGTGTCAGTGCAGCAGGGTCTCCCCCCGTTGTACAAAGGGATGCAGCATTGCTGAGTTCAGTCATGAGCACAAGCAGCTGACAGCTTCAGTGAGCTACTAAGAATTGTCACCTCAGACAAAAGTCCCAAAAGGGAGGAATTACAGCTGAGTGGCAGATATGTTACCAGATTCTGCACATTCTCAGCTGAAGCTGACATGTTAAAGCACCAAGTAAATAAAAGTCTCATCTGATACCTGAGTTCACTTTAGGGCCAGTATCTTCCACTCCATTGAATCACAGCACAAAGGGTTCAACCCCCCTCCAGACTGAGAAGCATCTGCTTTGATAATCATTTTATACTTCCATTGTTATTTCAGTGTTGTTCCCTACACATCACACTTGCCTGACCTGAAGACTGTGACTTTTAGAGAATTTCACTCAAAGATGTCACTCCTCCGGGTCTTTGAGATAATCACAAGATAACCTACTGTTTCACACACTCCACCACACGCCTTATTAAATCACTTTATGAGTAAGCAACCGACAGGACCAGATTTGTGAAGCAAAGCAGGAAAGGCCTGTTTTTCTTCAATATGCAGAGGGCAACAGGAAGGCACATTGTGTCATTATGCTCTATTGAATGCTATAGTGGCATAGAGTTTTTGTTATATTGGATGTCATATCAGAGCTGCAATGCATTCCATGGGTGGAAGGGAAGATATGGGCTATTTTGATCCCCTCAGTTATTCACAAGTGTAATACAGGCTGGGAAAGTTCACTCAAAAATTCATTAATCAGATCTACCATTTCAAACAGCAGCAGAAATGGGTAGCAATGCCTGAAATTCACAGATGTTAAAATAAAGTGCCGACCATAACAGAAATTTCATTTCTCCTGTTTACCCCACTTCCTCAAGCCGACCAGAAAAATCACAGTGACATCACAAAAAGTAGTATTTATATTTCTGTACTATGTACTTTCCTTTTAACTTCACTATATTGCTGGAAAATTGTTATTGACTTAGGTACCATGACAAAGATGTCTATAACACATTTTAAAACCAGGTAAGATATTCAGCAAGCTTAACTCATTGTAAAGGCATACTTTGGAAAGTTATTGTAAAGGACTGATTTTTGTACTTTGAGATTCAAAGTTCTAACACATACAGAAGTCCTGCTTTTTACAACCGGCGGCTTCCTTAGGCATAGGAGGGGAACCCACATGTAAACAGACTTAAATCACTAAATCATTCACTCAAGAAATGCTATCTATCTCTTAAAGACTACTTAAAAAAACAACTTACTTTCCCCACCAAATGTTTGGCCTGTCCAATTTTTTCTGCGTTATCCTGTTAAAAACGGCTTCCAAATCAATGTAACAGTCATCATCTGTCTTCAGCAACAAGTCAAAACTCGTTGATTCAATTGTCCTGTAGCCAAAAAGAAAAGTGATGAGATGCTGAGCTGCACAACACAAACTAAGACTGTAGGCTCTGCAAGGGGTGTTTTGGGATGCAGGGGGGAAGCAAAAGGGAAGGAATGTCTTTCCTACCCTTGACTTTTAAATGTTTTCTCTATCGATCAAGGCTGACTGCTTGTCCTTCAGAAAGGAGATGCCGCTGTATGCTATGATGATCTTACAACATGGATTTGTGTATGAGCGGAAGAAAACAAATTTGAAGTTTTGTTCTCTGGGACAGATGGTGGATTTACTAATGAAACTGTCTTAAGCAGTATTGACCTCAGAAGGATATGAATCCCTGATGCTGATGGCAGCACAGCTGTCAAAAGCCACCGGCTACACGTCAGTAGCCTACTTTCAGTACGAGACAGTCAGTTCAAGGGCAATGAGAACATCGTAGGTGGTAAGAAACATCTGTGGAAACAACTCTGTACTCACTCTTTCCCTGTAAATGCACCCTTCAAATACGAAAAATGTTATCTTTACCTGTCTGAAATAGTTGAATGTAACATGCATAAAATAACCAAAAAAGCTTAAGATTCTGGGGATCATGGCTGAGTTGGTTACACATGTTGTTTTTAAGGGTAACTTCTCATAACAAGAAAGGCATTTTTTAAAGCCTTTTATTACTAAATCTTGAAAAATTGCTAATCTGTAAGAAATGATCACAAAGATCTAAGTCTTGACATGCAAACCTCCTTTTAGAACTGAAAGTGTGGTTCAGTTTTTCAGTTACATTCATAGCCATGGAATTTGTGAAGTAAGTGCATAATCTTGCAAGCAACTAAACTGAATTTTGGTTAAATTACAACTGTCAGCTATATTTCTTACTCCACAGCAGCATCAATTAACTGAAACAGTTATCTCAGAGTAATGGAAATCATTGCAAATTAGAAACAGTAACTTACTGGATTCCCCACAGACAATACATTACACTAGGAAAATTCTTTCTATCAACATTCTGTCCCCCCTGTACACAAGCTTCCCATCCTTCACCTCCACTCAGCACTGGTGTGGCTACACCTAGACTACAGGGTGCAGTCTTAGACTCCTCAGTACAAGTGCTGGGTGGAGAGTCCAGCAAAGGGCCATCAAGATGATTATGGGACTGAAGCATCCCTCCAGCAAGGAAAGGTGAGGGAGCTGGAACTGGTCAGCCTGAAGACAAGAAGGCTGAGGGGGAGCTCATCAGTGACAGGGTGTAAAGAGATGGAGCCAGGTTCTTTTCACTGGTGTCCACTGACAGGACAAGACGCAATGGCCACAAACTGAAACAGAGTAAGCACACAAAACTGGCCAAAAGCTATCCTTTAAAATACTGAGACTGCTGGTTTTCACTTAGATACAAATGAAAAGAAATTACAAGGAGAAATGAAAATTTTCACACCTGGACTCAGAACAGACACCTGTCTTGCCAGCTCATGCTGATTTAAGGCACCAAGGGTCAGCATTCAAAAACTATAGGCACTGCTGTTTTACTCACCACATACACCCAAAATTGTGAGAAACAAATACAGCTTAATGAAGTAAATCACATAAGGCATGTATTTCATGGAACCTATCAAATAAGATAATCTGCTGGATCATCTTGCACTACAAACAGCACCATTCCTAAGAGAAAACACTTTCTTTTCAACTTACCATCTATAAAAGTTCAGCAGTTTGGAGGGAACATTTCTGTAAGTGTCAATCACATCTACAAAAACAATATCATCATAGGTACTGCTTTCTTCCTTCAATAAAGCATCTTCTTTTTCAAGGTTTTTTATGTGACTTGTAAACCTTTCTGGGCGAGTATGGAGGCTTTTTAAAAGAGCATCACCTTCTGAAAGAAACCGCACCCATTATTAAACAAAGATGCATATCTACATACTATTTCACATTTCTCTTGGATCATACAGGACACATTGACAAAATGAATCTGAAGACGCATTCAAATTAAGAGGGTTATGAAAATCCTGCAATTAATTTTAAAATTTCTATAAAATGGTAAAAGTTGCAGAACAACAAAGAAATATATTTTTATATAAGGTCTAACACTAGAAGTTTAAAGTAAAAAAGTATTCTCTTCCCTTTCAGTAATAAAAGAGTTCAACTATAAAAAGTTCCTTAATATAAAGAACAGTCTGGGACTTCAATATTACTCTTATCTGTAGACTAAAAAGGCTACTCTTAGATCAATTACTCCTAAGTATATTTATCTAGCATAAAAAAAATAAACACACAAACAAACAATCCTATGCTAAATATAACCAAATAGGCATTGCTTTGATGTAGCACAGATGGTCCCTGCTGAACCACATCACAAAACTGCAGGTAAAAGCTAAAAATATGTTGCAGATAAGGAGGTAGTTTGTAGTACTGAAGAAGAGTTTGAGAAACAAGATGGAAGGGCTTTAGCACACTCCTCAATTCAGGCTCCTACACAGATGACAAGACAACAGACTGCCCAATTATATCTGCCAGGCCTAGCCACAGAAACAAGGAATAACACTCTCAAAGTCACTGCTTATGTTGGCTATAATGGACCAGTAAGAACACATCGACTCCAGTGCTACATGGCCAAAATCTTAGAAATTGGAAAGAGCTCCTATAAAATCTCTGAACATTCTGCCGAAATAGGTGTAAAAGAGCAACAACAGGGATGGAAACTGTTTGTCCATATTACACATTGTGATACAGTACCTTTAACTGCAGCAGAACTGGAAAAAAATGTGAAAAATACCAGGGAAAGATTTCTTTGTATGACATTTTTTAACTTGATTTTGGGTAACCAAAAACCAAGAAGAGAGTCTAGCTAAACAGACAAAGGGATGCAACTCAACTGGAATAGCTGACAAAAGGCAAGCAAAGAAACTGCATCAGGACATTGCCTTTAAGCATAAAAAAGCCAGGAAGAAATTGTTTCTACTAAAAGAAAACCTAGGGTGACTAAATTCATAAAGACAGCACAAATTATACTCAGAAACGTAATTTAAATTACCTGTTTTACCATAACATCAAATGTCATGCTATGTTTTGTGGACTTACCTTGAATAGTGTAGATAAAACCACCTGCTATTCCCTCCACACCCTCTGTGAGTTCATGTGGCAGTGACCCTTCCCCTGCCTGTTAGGAACAGATTAATGGAAGGTAATAGATTAATTAATTCATCTCTCAGTAGTGATGTGTTTTCCCTACGATTTTAAGTTGTGACATTTTCTGGCAACTAAGAATGAAATTAATTTAGAGCTCTGTTGGTTTAGGCACCTGCATAATCACAGAATCATAGAACATCCTGAGTTGAAAGAGATGCACAACAAAAATTGATGTCCTACTCCTGGTCCTGCACAGGACCACCCCAAGAATTACACGATGTGCCATGAAAGACTAAGACTAAGATTTTTTACTGAAGTCTTGTGGCATTTTTTTAAGTTTCACCCAAAACTAGCAATACTGAAATTTTCAGAAAACTAGGTTCAAAGTTGACAGCAAAATGTAAAGTTATTCTGGCTAAATTACAATGACACAGATGTTTAGGGAAGCAACAATTTGACATGATAAACTGCCAAAAAGCAAATAACCAGACTTAATCTCATCAATTGGGATTTTGGCACAGGATTTTTAACCCACATTTTGTCATCTCTGATATACTGATACTGCTTCACATCTGACAAAAAAATGAGAGCTTGACTCCCCTCAAAATAAAATGCCACTTACAAGCATATTTTTTTTGCTAGAAGGCAAAGCAAAACTTCTCTTCTGAGACAAAAGGAGAAGACCAACTGAATTAATGATTTACACAAAGAAACACAGGAAAGTAAAATGCTAAATTCTCAACACTTATAGCAAAAATAGAAATATGGTGGAAAGGAAGGTGAGAGGACTCACTGTAATGACTCTGAAAACACCTCCTCCATCATTCACCATCACTTTATGAAGGTTTCTTGAAACCAGACCCTGAAGATCCTGGCTCTCCCACACAATGGTACCTTCAAAACTCTGGTAAGAGAGCAAAACACTGTTATGCAGGTAAACAAAGACTTCAAAAAATGAAAGTCAAACAGTTTGGGCTTTGTAAAATTATTTTTATATAGTCAACTTCACACAAGATTTAGCTTGAGTGCACAACATAAATGTTTTAATTACACTTCAATAAAAATAAGTTACACATAAAAGAAACACATCTATAAAACTAAGTAACACATAATCATGCTTTTAAGACTAATCATGAATCTCTATATTAAACTTCAAACAGAAGTCTAGTGTAAAAGGCTGTGGCTTTCTAAAATCATCAAAATCGCATTTAAAGGTGACCTGAAGTGAATTTTAAAAATCAAATATAAAATCCTGCATTACAAAGAGAATATGTTAAAACAGATTTGGAAACACGCTCAGCTTTTATAGTTATCTGCCAAACAGAAATCAGAGCCTCGATCCTGACACCAGCAAAACTCAAAGTAAAATATGGCCGCCTTTATTCCAGTAAAGGTGTCCCAGTAAAGCTACTGTAGGAGTCACAGAATTCTGACCTCACATCTTGGCTGATAAGGAAGAAAAAGACAAGTGAATACCTTTTAAATTTTCTGAGTTTAACTGTCAAATTAGGCTATGACACTCCATGTCTTACATATTTGTGTGTGTGTAAATTCTTGTATTCAAAAGCACTTCATCTCAACCTTAAAATGAAGACCCCTGAGAACATGCAAAAGAATATACAGGTGGTAAGTTGTATGGATAAGAGTATTGGTAGCATTTTATTTTTTAAAATTTTTTAAGCAATTTCTCCTTTATGACAAGGTAGGGTTGTTATACCCGATTCCTAGATGAGCACATTCCATTTTGTCTCTCCCAGTTTCACAGGAAACACACTGGTTGTTAGTGTGGGTGTTGGAACAGAAAAACAACTTGTTTGTAGATGCATCCCTGTTGCTGTAGGAAGTCTGTTTACTTATACCAACCTCTCATCTCTTCCCCATTTCAGTTTTCTTGTACACTAGAAACAGTCTCCAAAAATTCTCCAGTTACTGAAACACTGTTAAGTCTAGATTAGAGATTCTTTGCTTTCCTCTAGAAGTCGGTCATAACATCTGCAGCAGTCTCAGTATTTAATGACAGCTGTGTGTATATTTCAGAAGTCTCTCATCTATTATTTAAAATGCCAGCTTTATAATCAAATAATGGAACTAGCCAGTGTTTATTCAAACTGACTTCCATGCTCAATACCTTCCCCTTGTTTCACAGAATCACAGAATAAGCTGAGTTGGAAGGGACCCATAAGGATCATCCTGTCCAACTCCTGGCCCTGCACAGCATCATTCCTAAATCACACCATGTGCCTGAGAGCATTGTCCAAGCTCTTCTTGAACTCTTGGCTTGGTGCTGTGACCACTTCCCTGGGGAGCCTGTTCCAGTGCCCAACCACCCTCTGGGCAAAATACCTTTTTCTAATACCCAGCCTAAACCTCCCATGACACAGTTTCAGGCCATTCCCTCGGGTCCTGTCCCTGGTCACCGCAGAGAAGAGATCAGTGCCTGCCCCTCCTCCTCCCCTCACGAGGAAGTTGCAGACTGCAGTGAGGTCTCCCCTCAGTCTCCTCCAGGCTGAACAGACCAAGTGACCTCAGCTGCTCCTCATACAGCTGGCTTCTCATCAAGGACCTTCACCATTTTCAATGCCCTCGTTGGGATGCTTTCTAACAGTTCAATGTCTTTCTTACACTGTGGCACCCAAAACTGCCCCCAGCACTCGAGGTGAGGCTGCCCCAGTGCAGAGCAGAGCGGGACAATCCCCTCCCTTGCCCGACTGGCGATGCTGGGCCTGATGCACCCCAGGATACCCTTGGGCCTCCTGGCTGCCAGGGCACTGCTGACTCATACTCAGTTTTCTGTTGTTTGTTTAATTATTTCTCAGTTATCAAAATAAATGGACCATTATTAAGACTTCTTTTAGTGGCTCAATTTCTCTCTTTGCAGTGACTGTCGTCTCCCATTCTAATGTTTTTTGCTGTAGGGATTGGGCTCTAATCACACTTCGGTGCCCTGTTTATAGACACAACCTTTGGTACGTTGTTTAGTGAGCAGGAGAGTCCTTTAGGAACAAGAGAGTCCTTTCATACCTTGTCAAGCAGAAACATTACAATTCTCACCTCTGACTATTACTGATACTGACTTCAAACGTACCAAGAGTCTTAATCAGTTACTACCAGTGAACCTCAGGGTAAGGTGTCCTAAAGCTGCCAACTATCATTATTTCCCAGGTTGAGAGACTTGTAAGCAAATTTTCTAATGACTTTAGCCTTCAGCTATTCTTACTCTAAGCCACTTAATGAGAGCTGAGGCCTGAAAATGCTTAAAGCAAGAACATTAGTGGCACACCTGAGACTACATAATCTGTTTTTCCCCATTTAAATTCCAGCCTTGTTGCTGCCAGAGCGCAGTGGCATTTACAGTGAATCCTGAACAGGTGTACTGACATAATGCAGCCCTGCCAAACTCCCTTCCTAATGTTAAACAGTGCTGTGCTTTTTGTTCCTCCAACTACTCCCCATTAGCAATACAGAATATGTGCAGTACAGAGTTCCACCTTCACACAAGCAGCCCATGGCTTTTTGACAAAATAAGTGCATTGCTAAGACTTGTCTGTAAGAACCCCCGTGTGTTTTAGTTATCTGCTAGCGTTTCTGCTGTTCCGTGCTTTCCGTCACTCCAAAGCTGAATGATCGATTCTGTCTCTCACAATCTGGCCTGACAGACGCTTATTCTAATGCTGCATTTCCTTTCCTTTCCCCAAGATGAGCAGAAAGAGCAGCACTTCAGCTGGAAGATGAATGAAGCTCTTCAGCACTCTGTACAATCCATTACTTCTTCAAGGTGGAAAGACAGAATAGACGCTGTCTCAGAAACCCTCCTATGACAATTAAACAGTTCACTAAATTTAGCGCTCTCAAACAAGTCGACAGGAATACGTGGGCATCGCCATCTCCTCTGAATCATCGTGCATGCTCCAGCATCCTAAGCAGCACAGGACACTACACGCTGTGCATAAGCCCTGTTAATCTGCATTAGAAACACTGTGCTACCCTGTAAGCATTCAGCGCATGACACACATCAGATTAAGGAAGCCCACACAAAGAAATATATGAATACTAATATCCTCTCTCTCAAGGAAACACTTCCCATCTGCCTCTCAGGAAAATCGCAACCATTTATAGCAAAATTACAACTGCCTAGAACTTTAGCATCTCAAAACAAAGTCTGACAGGGAAAAGGCTCACATGATAGACTACCAAATTACTGGGTAACCAATACTCTTTCTAAAATGTGAAATAAACTCTTAATCATTTTAGTATGAAATTAGATTGTCAAAACATATGCACAAAATACTGCAAGCGGTCTGTTCACCCAAAAGGTCTCCTACCAGCATAACAACTTGCACAGTATTCAGTAAATACTGTCTAAGTTCATAAACCAATCAGCCAGCTGTAGATTGCCCTTAAAATGAACAGGTTTCCAAATACATTCATTATTATGGAGCCAGGGGAATAAATCAGAGAATAAACTGGCCCAAACTGTCCTCTCTTCCCTCTTCAGTCTTCTCTTGCTTCATTCTCTCATAACACAATTTCTTGAATAATAAAACAACCCAGACTTAAAGACAACTTACAGAAATAGCAGCAAGAGTCCAGGAAAATATTTAAATTAAGGGATACTGTCTAAAATGGTAGCTGATATATCTAATGAGAGATCATTGGTCCACTGAGAACAATTCCTTGTACCTGGGAGGGTGTGCTAACTAGAATTCTCCTTCTGAGTCAACCTGTATTCATTAAACCTTCACTGTAACAACATCAGGGTATTTTCCTATGAAACTTTGTTCCTTTTGTGTTTAATCACCTTCCTTCCTATGCAGCCACAAGTAGGTTCTACATCCCTACACCAAAACCAAATAACACTGTCATTGCAACCATAACACACAATATCTTGATGTTATGTCCAAGATATCAGACGCAGAAACCTCTTTTCCAGCTGTTCCCTAGAAACCTGTGCCATCCTCCCCTCCCTATCTTGTGTGCTAATGTGTGATAAGAAGGGAGAAAAAAGCATCCCATTCTCTGCTAAACTCTCTCATCGAATCGAAGCAGGTACAGTTTTCAATCAGAAACAGAAAAGCTTTCTGAAGTTGCTACTATTTGACAATATAATTTTTTATCTATTTGTATTTTTCAGGCTTATGCTCTAAAACTACTCGTGATAATAAGATGCTATAAAACAAATACTGGACTTTGGCATATCCCTGCAGCTACTTACCCACCCTGTGATTCTGTGAACTAACATTCTAGAGATTTTCACTTGCCCTTTTCTGCCTCAAGCAAAGGCCAGTTTTATCAGTCAGTCTGTCCAGATGACTTAAAAGGACTGCTGGCAGTTCTGATACTGCACATACCTCTGGCAAAATAAACTGCTCTACTGGCTTGTACCACAATCTGTTCACCTGCACTCCACAGCTTGGTGGACTAAAGCGAGCACTGAAGATCGCTTCCTGTGAAAAACAGGGGGAAAAAAAATTAAAAAACCAAAACCACACATTAAAAGTGCTACTGTACTACATAGGCCATCAAATGGATCTTAGATAATAACAAATTACATAAAGATGCTGCATTGCTGAATTCCAATCTTCAGAAAATACTCTTCAAGCTCTCTTATGATACCAATTTTTCTCCTTCACTGGAAGTAAAAAGCTAATGCAGATAAAATTATCAGATATTGAACATTTAGGAATTCTACCATTTAGGAAACATAAACGTGATTACAGTATAACTTTATTTTTACTATGACTATTATAAACCAAACTCTTTGGAAGTTCATCATGAAAGTCATACTTACAATTCTTTCTACTGTAGCATAGGCAGAAGTTTTGAAATCGGCCTATCAAGTTATTGGTTGAGATAAATGCAATATATCAAATGCAACAATCATGCTCAACATTTTTTTCCCTCCAAATCACAAAACTATTCTATCAAACCTCTAACAGCGTGGGACTGGGGAAAATTATCAAAGGGTTTTGATTATTACCAGTAAATAATACCAGCTGCTAGAAATCTTAAAATGTCTTGCCAGAAAACAGACAAGAAAAAATTACAGCTGTCCTGCATCTCTCTGCCTGAAGACACCAAATGTATGTTTCTGCATATGTGTTTTAAATATATTCAACGGTTTATTTTTTATTCCTTAATACCTATAAATATTTAGAACCTCAAATACAAACTAAAAATTGTGTATTGGAATTAGATGCAAGTGCTCTTTCATAACAGCATCTATATTAACTCATAGCCCTTTGTGAATTTCATCTTTTCCTCATCCAGGATATGTGTGTGTGTGTGTGTGTGTGTGTATGAGAGGATTTAAAATGCAACAGAAGAAAAACGTCATTCATACACTTGTCAGTTAAGTACTTCTTTTCTAAATCACCAACACAGTCTGTCACTTTTTGTAAGAACTTAATCCACAAAAAAAGACAACATGCTTTCAAAAGATAACTACATTACTCTACCTCATGTTCTGCCTGGTATAGTTTTACAGTGATGTTCCTCTGGAATCCCACCCCATCGGCTTCATAAAATACCCCAAGGCTGGTAATGACGATGGGGTAAAGTACACGAAAGTTCACACTGACGATTCTGTCCTCAGATAGCTCAGAAGGTATGTCCTCAGGGAGACTGAATGCTTCAATTTCCTGATTCAAAACTGTGTGGAAAGGAAAGGACAGAGGGAAGGTGAGAAAAGTTCATAGTTCCTGCACTGGATACACACAAAGCACACTGCATACGTGCAAAGCGTTCTGGTTAATTAGCGTGGCTCACAAGTGCACAAAGATAATCAAACACTGGAGTAAAAAAAAATTGCAATGGGCTGCAGACTGCAGGAACAAAAATTTCAGTGATACAGTAATCTGCAGGCTAATAGCAATTGCAACTCAATGCCTACATATCCACAGGGGAAAGATTAGAAACACAATAAATCCACAGCATGAAGACAAAAATGCTATTTGACTGCATGAATACCTGTATATTAGCATAATAAAATAATTATTCTTGTACCAAAATGGCATACACCTCCACTTAATTCTGCTGCCTGCTTTTTGGCATTATCACCAACCTAAGCCCTGAGGTACCATTAATACTTGGGAACAGTGGATGTTGTCATTCAAAGAGAAAGTAACAGAAATTGCATTTCATGTTGAAGCATGGCTTAAGTGCCCAGCAGTTCTTAGTTAAGTTGTATTAAAGAACAACAATGAAATAAAACCCAAAAGGTGACAGGAAAAATTTACAATTTTAGTTAGGAATTTTTGTATGGCATTTAATTTTCCCCCCCATTTTGCATTTTTAATTGTTTTCTCTCTAAAGCAGAATCTGAAAAACCTATCTGCCAGACTTGCTTAGAGAATTCACTTTGTCACCAGAGGAGTCCATCTGACACTTGAGACTCTGTCATCTTGCCACTTTCTTCCCATTTGACACTATGCCAGGTCATTCTGTAGCTCTTCAACTTCATTTAACACATAGATTAAGTAAAACTGTATCTTATATGGGAGAGACAGTCTGGTGACACAAGGAAAATGCAAATCCATCAGAAGTCAATAGCCTCGCCTTCACATGCCCAAATCTCTCTCCCGTTCTTGTCTGCACATGGCACTTACAGGAAGGTTATGCAACAAGTTCTAGGGGGCATTAGTTTTCAAGACTGGCTGTCTCAATTAAACTCCCCAAACTACTCTCAGAAAAGATGACTAGCTCTAGTTCGGACTACAGAACTTTTAAAAGTTAACTTCTGTACCTGGGTTACTGATGTTCAGAAGGTTGCAGGAGTAGGGGTCTTCTCTGTCCTTCACTGGCACAGCACAACCACGCGCACCTATTATAAACTTCACAAGGACACTAAAATAATTTGGTTTTATTAACACCAGTTCTTTTCCCTCCTCCCTCCACCTTCAATAAACATAATTTTATCACCATGGCCTGTCTTTCACAGGGTTAAGATTTTGAATCCCATAAAAATCAGCAATGACAGTCTGTATGTAGAGCAACCACGTGAATCCCTTCATAGGAGCTCAATTCCAAAGCCACATTAACATTTTACATCTCATTATGAGGTCGCAGGAAGATTGGCAGCTAGAAATGAGATTCAAGACAGCCAGCACATTAAACAGAAAAAAATACCTAAGGCAACACTGAAGGATCCCAAAGACCTGCCCCTTCTGGCCTGGGTTTGTTACTGAATTCAAGATTGTTGAAATACTATGCATTCAACAGTCAATGAAAACTTAGTAAGAAAAAAAGACACATAGCATCAAAGGAAGAACAAGGACTCCAGACTATCTGTTACAATGAAACGTTTCAATTTTGGGTTGTAGCAAAACAAGAGGTTCCTCTTCAGCGCCAATCATGGTTATTCCATAGTCAGGAGACACCAAGTCGTACAAAGAGCAGGGATCCACTTTAAGCTATCTTTTCACCTAGCAGCTAAATGTCCTCCCAGAACTCCATATAAGCTATGAAAGGTCACAATTTTAGATGACTGAAGTGGCTATGCTGCACTCCAGGCTGCATGCCAACCCCAAATCTGTGAACAGCAAAACGCTTTCAGAGCGAGGTAGGTACCAATGTGTGAGGACAGCAGCATTTCCAGGGATGAACTGCAGCAGAGCTTCTCAGCAAAAACAGACCTGTCTGTACACTGTCAGGTCTATGCAAGCAATCAGGAAAGGTCTATACAAGCAATCACACTGCAGCACTTTGGTGCACCTGGTTAGCGGGAAATAAACCTGAACTTTGAAGTTGAGGCTGTTGCAAGAGTTTTCATGTTTCTCTCACCAAGTGAGATCCTGCCTGCTTTCAAGTGTCCTGGATTACCAAGCATTTCAAGTTGCATACCAAGTACATTCCAACACAAAAAAGAGAAAGGCTTAAACATCACTAATGAACAGTGGCAAGTAATTGCAAAAGCAAACAGCAGTGTATAAACAGTAGTTACAGCCCAAGGCAAGAAGTATTCTTATATAATATTAAGCAGATTTTTAAAAATCTATCAGAGTACAAGATGCTCAAAAACAATCAATCAAACAAACTAGGAAATACTTTAAAAGAAAAATTATTAAATCACGATATTTCAGCATTACAGTAGCCCCTCCCTGCCCCCCAGGCCCAAATTACAAAACAGTAGAGGTTACCGTTGGTTCAGGGCAGGATGTTGTTTCAGGTGCTTGAACCAAGTGTTCCTTATAACACTGCGTAGTTCATGATTGTGGCGAGCTGACAAAACACCGACAATAACATCATAATGTTTCAGCTTCCACTGAGGAAAGAAGGACAGTGGACCTAGAAGTAGAAAGTGACAAATATTTACTTTATGCACATATTACCACAAGCCTGAGTTGCAAGTGATAACTAAAATTCCAGCCTTCCAGTACTTATAAAGAGGGCTTACAAAAAAGATGGAAAACAACTTTTTACAAGTGCAGATAGTGATAGGACAAGGGGAAAGGGTTTTAAACTAAAACAGGGGAGACTGAGATTAGATGTTGGGAAGAAATTCTTTGCTCAAGAGGGTGGTGAAACACTGGCAAAGGTTGCCCAGAGAAGTTGTGGCTGACTCATTCTGGGAAGGGTTCAAGGCCAGGTTGGATGGGGCTTTGAGCAACGTGGTCTGGTGGGAGGCGTCCCTGCCCACGGCAGGAGAGCTGGAATTAGATGATCTTTAAAGTGCCTTCAACCCAAACTATTCTGTAATTCTGTGGTTAATGCACATCTCAAAAGCAAGAGAACTGAAACACTAAAAACATGCAGCAGAATTAGTTTTGCATTCTTGGCTTGGAATCAGTGAGGCATTTTCAATATGCCAAATCCTTCACTAACATGCCCATTTTCCCCCTTCTTTCCAGAGCTGCTGAACCACCTTTCTGCCTCACCATTTCAGTGTGGGGATCTCCAGGCCTGTTGTTTCTAACCTTTTGAAGTCGAACACCACTCTGCCTTCACACAGGATGTTACATCCCTGTGTAGGGGAATGCTCTGGCTTTATTCAAAGCTGGATGGCACTGTCAATACTTGTAATCCAGGATTTAGCTTAGGCTGTTTTGATTTAGAGATCATGAAACCTGGACTTGATTTCAAGCAGGATTATGACCAGATAGAGACCTGAGAAGCTCTGATGTAGAGTCTGTAAACAGTCAGGCAAGTAGCTAAAGTGAATTTGTTTAGTTTAATCTATCAGACATTCTAGAGTTAAGACAGATTTATATTTAGTTTTAGCAAAGAATTGCTTCCTTCTCATCTCACTATTTTTTTCATTGGGCGGCAGATGAAGAAAACAAATGTAAGCATGAGTGAATTTTAAACTACTGTATATAGCATAGACAAGATTTTTTAGAATCTAATTAAGAGACCAAAAATACTGCCAAGTCTATATTGAGAACTCCCACTAGAAAGAGTTGAGTTATTATCCAGACTTTGCCTTCTCTACCAGCATCCCCCTTCTCTGCTTTGAAGCTGAATAGATGGGTTCTTTTACACTGCTCACTAACCTAAGGCCTCGCAGCATTTGCCACAAAAACTGCAGTGCCAAATCCCACCAGACATCCATCGAGCCCTATATCCCACTGCTAGTGTTCAGCATGCAGTGGAGAGGCCTTGACCTTGCTCTGCTCCATGATGAGTCAACATCAAGATTTCAAACTATTTTGTTGTTGTTCTTTAGGGCTAATGAAAATAGCCCTGACTCCAAAAGCCAAATAAAACTGCTCTAGAATTGATTCTCAGAACAATGCAAGAGCAGAAAAACTACAAAGTGATGTTTCCACAGGTAAACCTTTCCCGGTCTATTTCCCACTAAATATTTTAGTTCTAAGCATGCAAACACTGACTTTCTATAAGAAGGTTAAGTTTCACAGTTATTTAAATGAATCTGTACTGACAACAGCTTCAAGATTATCCATTACTTAAGCTGAACATTGACCTATTAAGAGAAGCTTCCATCAGCTTAGGCTCAGAATGACTTGAAACCCCAAGCAATAAGCCAATAGTTCCATTCCTCATTTTTTCAGTGAAGTCAACTGTTGCACCTCTTCCAACAACCATAACTGAACTGCTGGTGAGGTTTAGGAATATGATTTGTTTGCTGTAGAGCAGCAAACCTAGTGCCCTATATAACATCTGAAGAAGCTTGTAAGTCAAACACACTGTTCAATCAAGATACCAACTTGGGCAATTTGGGTAAATGCCACTTATCCAGAGGCCCTGAATGTCCTCATAGGCCATTACACAGCCAAGAATCACCAGCTCTCCAAGAGAGCAGAGATACATGTGACAGACATGTTTGTAAGACTACAACACTATAGCAAATTCCTGAGTAATTACATAATTCCTTCTTACACATCCCTTTTTTTCCCTTGTTCTTCTTCCACCCTTGGATTATTCTTCAGCCTTAACTCTAAGCCTTCCAGAATGAAGTTCATAGGTCTAATATGCTTGTAGACCGTAGATGAGGTACTGTTTACACACATTTCTTTTTTAAAATATCACTTTCAATTAGAAGCAGAACCATTTCATTAAATCAAAATTAAAGAAAAATAAAACTAAGGGCACAAGTCTATGGGGTGACTTGACTCAGAATAGCACAAGTTAGCTTGAATTAATTAAAAAAACCCCAAATAAAATAAGCTACTCAAATCAAATATACATACTTCTAATTAGTTCATACTTAAAAATGAGTGAAGCTTTTCTTTATGAGCCATCCACGTGGGAACAATGTTAATGTAACAGATGCTTCAGAATTAATATCCTATTGCTTTTAGAACAGCTTTACAGTGGTCTATATTCAGAAGATTGTCTTCTCTGTCCCAAGAGTTGTGTCATTTTATTTTAAAACCACTGAAGATGAAAAAAAAATAGAAAGCTTCCTTTGACAACACCATAATTTTTTTTGCTTCTTCGTAAAGATTTCTACTTCCTATGGAAGAGTAGGAATAATGCTAAAAATTCAGGAAAATAGATTCATAAGTGTCTCTCTGAACTTGCACTATTTTAAAAAAAGGAGATAAAGTGAGAGGTACAGGAAAAAGATACTATTATTAATTTATAAGGATAATTCCGATACGTGCATAAATATTCTCTGATGCAGCATAATCTAAGAGAAAACATTGCTGACCTCAAAGTCAATAGTGACAATTTAGACAAGCAATCAATATTTAGCACTGAGGACCAAAGCTATTTATCTTACATTCTATTTTTGTGCACTTTTAGGTCAAAATTCTAAGTATCAGTAATAGGCTTGAAAAATGCATACCATATTAGATCATATCATAAACATCACTCTTACCTGGAACTGCTTGTGCAAGATAATTAAGCCTTTAAATTTTCTGATTTCAAAGACAAGAAAAAACTGTAAATTCTGTGGTTTGTGAAGGGGGTAAAAAAAGAAAAAAGCTACATATCACATTCAATGATAAATCCCAAAAGTGTTGTGGACCAAATGTATGGAGAAGGAGAGGAAGCTTTCCAAACCAAAGGTCACACTACCACTATCCGCCTTCCTTTTCAATTCGTACTGACTCAGAGCTGCACCTCAGTTGCATTACTGAGCCCAAGACTTCTCAGTAGAACCTGAGACAAATACACAAAGCCTACCTGTTAATCCACAGCAAAAACTACAAAAACATGGAAGGATGCAGCCCTCCCTCAGCTGCTGAGATCCATTTAATTCTGTACAGCAGCTGTAAGCAGTACTTCTGTCAGCTCTAAGTCTACTAAGTCCAGCCTCTCAGAGCCTTGTGTCACATTATTTATAAGCTCCTACTGAAGCTTTCTTGGGCTCTGATACTTGTAAGGACGAGCTTCCACACAATTCTCTGATATCTGACTATCTTGTACTTTTATTGGTACAGGCTTTCACCTCAGTAGGAGCTTCAGGAAGCTTTCGCAGTATTCTCTGTCACCAATTTTCATTAAACTTGGTGAAAGTGCTGGTCTATGGGACCTCCACCTGTCTGTCAAGCTTGACTAAGAAATACCAACAGATCAAAGTTTGGGATAGATACAGGAAAAAGTAAACAAGTGCATTTCTAGAGTACAAAGTTGTGCCTTTAGAAGACAAGGCTAAAGTTGCAGAGGTATGTCTCCTGCTGAGCTGGCCATGAAAAGAGGTCAGTGCTGACAGGCAGTCTGCTGACCCTACTCAGATTTTAACCACCTCAGCAGCAGTCAACAGCTCTTGAAGTTTTTCAAAATCCCAAACTACAAAGATGAACATGCATCTCTTCTTCCCATGAGAGTGATTCTCAATAAAATGTCAAATTAGGCTGTTAATTATATTTGCTTCATTATAAGGAGATGCAAAGAGTGAGAGATCATTTAGCTTGATTTTGTCAACAAACACAGTCTTGTTGCACATCTCTATTGATGAGTCCCCAATCAACTACAAAATTTGCCAGTCATTTTCAGTGAAATTTGACATATTATGCAGTCCACAAAGTGATTCAGTTTCCACATGTCATGCAACTGGAGTGGACAAGGAAAAGACTCATCGTTAGTGCCTGCACTGAGAAACACAGTACTTGCAATATCAGGCACCAGAGCACCTCCACTGGAAAATAAGTGAGCTCCACAGAAGGCTGGGCTTTGTACCTTCTGCTACCAACACAGCTTTTTTTCTTTTTTTTTTTTTTTTTTCCTGAATAAATCAATAAATGGAACTAAGTAGGCCAAGCAGAAGTTATTTAGAATATTTTCAACTAATCCACTTCATAAGACTAAAAAGGAACAACACCCCTCCAAAATAAAAAAAACCACACATTCTAGGTTTTTATCTCTGCCTATTCCTGTGACTTTGCAACCATATTCCTGAGGTTTAATACTTTTTTCTTCTCTGCTGCTTTGTGAAAGATTCAAACAAATACAAAGGAAGGAATTAACTGAATATGAAGATTCGTATTCACAGAATGCTGACATGCACAGAAAAAGAACAAACCAAAGAGCAAAAGCAACTCTTTCCCTCTTTTAATCTACATCACTTAAAGTAATCTGCTACAGCTCATCTGCATTACATGTTCTGCTGCAAGCAGAGCTACACAACCTCCCTGCAGTACCTACTTTACACCAGAGCTAGAAATCGCCAAGATGTGAACCCCTGGTTTCTGCAGGAGCACACAAGCTTTTAAACAAGATTTACATATTCAAAGAACAAAACCTCTGCAGGCATAGGTTTCTGTTTGTTTGATTTACATCAACAGCATTCCCTAAAAGAAATAAGACAGCAGTGTCCTTCTGAATTGCCAAGTGGCAGTAGTAATAGTGGTGGGGAGATGATAACCTAAACACCTTAATTATATAATACTTGCACATTTCTAGACAAAACTGGGAACAATGGCCAAAGCATCAGAAGCAAAGTCAAAAGAAACAAAGCAAAGCCTTTTTGTAACATTGAAACTGATGCCTCCTTTTCTTTTTTTATTTTGTGGACGGAAGTGGTGGGGATGTGACAGGGCTGGGGAAGCCGAGCATAGCACCTTTATCTGATGAAAACTGGCTACCAATCCCTGCTGCCATGGAACAAAAGCCTGTTCCCAGAGAAGACTACTTGCTCTCTTCTGGCTGTTCTACTCATTGGGGAATTTAGAGGATAACTGTCGAAAACCTTAATTCAGCCAATTCTGGCAGAACTGGTCCTTTTTGCCCCCTGCTCCAGTGCCAAAATACAAAAATGCAGTTCCAGTGCCACTCATTAGTAGCTTGCAATGTCTCAGACATCAGTCCACAGAATAACTGAAAACCCTAAAAAAATCCCAATTCATTTGGAAAATACCATCAGCTTATTTGTGTATTCTTTGTCAATTATTTTGTGTCCATCAAAGGTTAGGGAATTGTTTTGTGTTGGGGGTGGCCCATCCATGAAAACAATGTTATATTAACATCTTAGACATGAAGGGTGGGAGACAAGGCATTTTAGGCAGAACTGCACATCTACTGCCAATGCCAAACCTGACTTGCTGAGTTTCAGTTTCCAAGGCCACTAGGCTGCAAGTCTTCACAAGCCTACAAAAGATGAAATAACTTTGTGACCAAGCATGCTACTCCCTGACAGATAGGACTACCAGATTTCAGACAACATCCTTTCTTAAGAAAGTCTCATATTTTTGCAAAACTTCTCATTACAGAGCACCTCATACGTCGTTCCCATATTTTAGTTCCATTAGGCCAGTGCCTGAAGAAGTACATGCTGAGCCACAGGACAACAGATGGCATACAAGCAGACTCTAGAAAATGGTGGGTTTTAATCTGTTGCATAACTGTTCACTAGTAGAAGACTGACTCTAACGAAACCAAAAGGGTCAATTTTTAGCTGCCACACACCCCCAGAAATGTAACAGGAATAATGACTTAAAGGGCATTAGCATCAGCCAAGTAGCAGAAGATTACACAGAATGTGTGCGGCTTTCTGATTAGGCACTGCAGCTGAAGCTCTACAGTGAGTAACTTCCTACTCGATACGTTTTGTGCCATCAATTAAAATACACAATTAGCAATGAATCCACCTGGAGTGCTAAAAGCAGGTCTGTCTGTTCCTTCTCAAGTTTCTGAGGTCATTTTATAATTAGCATTCATCTTTTACAAAAAATTAACTAAACCTTCCTACTCACGAACTTCCTTTGGATAGCACTTGTTTGTGACCAGTTAGACAAGGATTTCATGTTCTCGCACAAATTTTGTTCAGAAGTATGAATTATAGTCTCACTAACTGATGAACAAAAAGAAAGCAGGAAGCCACCAAAGTCAGGACAGTAAAACAAAGGCCTTTGGTCTCAGAATTGATCCTATTTCTTTTTTTCCAATTACTGAGTACTGCCTACAAGAAGTGCACTCTGTCTTCTGTGACACTGAGGTAAATGTGCTCATGAACACAGAGAAAGTCTGAATACTGCACAGGGAGAGACACAACTGAGGGCCAAGAACCCAGGCAAACTACAGGCCTCTCACAAGGGGTAGTTAAAAGTAAGACCTTATTACAGACGGTACTTCCAATAGAGGAAGAAAAGTAGATGCAATGAGTGAAGACTGGAACACTATTTACATTTAAAGCCATCTGACCAATAGATAACAAAAACGAACTGTTTTCCAGAAATGGAAAGCCTATTTTCCCCTAGAAGTACCTGAAGTGCTCAGCTTAAAGAATGCAAAGGTTTAAAACAGACACATTTGAGCTCTATTGTTACATGCTGAAGGTGTACCTGAAGGAGGAGAAAGACCCTTTTGACTCAAAGGCTTAAGAATTAAAGGGCATAAACTAGTTGCAAGTAAGCTTAGGCTAGAAATGAGAACATATTTTTAATCAGGACAACTAGCTTCTGGAACAGCCTCTTCCTATAACTGGTAAGAATCCAAGCCTTCACTAAATAAATGTAGGCTGCCCACCTGCCATTTTACAACAGAGATCAAGAGCTGCTTAATAGAAATAGTAAGCAGAATTGATGGCTGGGGATGTCTATTCCAATCTCATGTTCGTCAGTCAATGAAGCCAAGGTAAATAATCACTAAAACAGGTTAACAACTTTTTGACAGATTTCCATTTGAATGTGTGGTGATGATTATTTGAGAGGGGAATTAAACTCCTCAAAAACCAAAAGTGCTGTTCACTCTGTCTTTGACCTATCCTGGTAGCTAATTCTGCAACTGTTGAGATAATACACAACTATTGTACCCAGCTACACAGAAATACCAAAGAATACACATATTATGTGTTTTTATGTCACAGCTATTGCAAAACACTGTCCCATGATGATTTACTTTTTATTCACACCAGGGATTTCAGGTGATAGGTAGTAAAGAGCAACTGGAGTAGTAAACACGGAAAAAGAATTACTCAATCAAATGAAACAAGATCGGCTTTATCAGGCACTACCAGATCCTCTTAATTAGTTTCAGATTCAAGAAGCCCTTTAATAAATAGGGACATTTCTTTCTCTTGTATACAAATTCACTAATGTTCCTAAAACACTCTGAATAATAAAAAAATACAACACAAAAGGCATCTGAGGTACCCTCGGCTCATCCTTCTTTCTTCTGCCAAGGCAGCCATACCTACATCTTGTGGTACTTTGAAGGCTGAGACAGACTCTTCCTTAAATATCATGCAAGGATTTGGCCTACAAAAAGGCAGCACATGTACAGTATCGAGCATTTTCCTATGGATGATATATGTTCTCATTTTATAGGAGGCATCATGATTCCTCTCCTCAGCATGAATACATTCATCGATAGTAACTTTACAATAGTATTTATTTACAACTAAATAAACCCTGCACAAAAATCACACACTTTCTCTTTCAGTATTAAAAAAACCACTTATTAAAAATCCTAGGTATCCTAACATTATCCAATGCAGCATAGTTTTAGAGTAATGAACATCAACTCCAATAAGTGCTCAAAACAGGGAAACTCTGAAGAGCAAAGCTTCTTTCCCAGCTTCCAAGTGGTGCCTTCCTCCCCCTCCTCAGGGCTGCTCTACCTCAGAAATTCCCATTAGACCTTGATCTTTGTGTAACGAGATGGGCAGTGAAGTGTCCCTTGACTGGACCAGGAATCAGCCCCACCATGGTTAAGGTGAGGGCTACACTGACCGTAACAGGAACTCCTGTTGCCTAACCAAGGGGGGAATGAATGAGAACAGGAATAATCAGTCATCCCCTGACAGGCCTGGAACATTCCTTACCTGAACTGCAGCATGAGTGGAACAGTACCATAGTTACTGGATTTTTGAAAATTCCAGCAATTACCAACCAAGATTGTGTTCAGGGTGGAAATTTATGGATTACTAAAGCCAAACATCTAAACAATCCTAAAAACTGGTCCTGAGTGAAGCCCTTTGGCTCCCCTGGTCTGCAGTGGGCTCCCTGACTCGGATGTCTCTTGGAGCTCACAGGCTCTCCAGTTTGCAAAGTTCTCAGGATCAGCACCCAAAGTTGATGACAGGGCCTGGGTTGAAACCTTCCATTCCTTGAGGCTCAACCCTTTCCCACTGAAAAATGCCAATGTATTTGAAGTGAGCATTTCACTGTACTCCAGGGGAATTTTTAACAGGTATACCTCTATACATTTATGCCCATATATCCCTGTATATAAATATATCTCTTTGTGTCAGTGTGCATGCATGTGTGAACTTAATTAGATACCCTTTTGCCAGTATAGCATGAATGTTGCCATCTTGGATGTATAATTAAGACACTGTAGCAATTACAGTAAATCCTATCACTTTGTATACCACTTTGTAAATGTTAAATTAGTCAATGATTAAGTGCTGCTAAATCCTTTAGATATTGATCGTTGACCAAGTCTGAGACTAAGACAGGACCTATCTGCACCTCAGCTCCATCAGGAGTTTAAAAAGCAAGGGGGTCCACTCTGAATCTCATGACTCAGCAGGAGGGGCTCCCTTACCCTTTTGCATCTTCAGTCTCTGTGTAAATCATTCTAAATAAATTCTAACTCAGTTTCTCCTTTCTCAAGTCATGAAGCTTTTTTCCCTGATCCTCCTCCCCATCCCACTGCAGGGGTGGGGGGCAGCAGGATATAAGTGAGTTGGCTGCATGGTGCTTAGTTGTGAGGTCAGGTGAAATCCAGGTGACACCTGTTTTTGCTACTACCTTTGACAGTGATTCTTTAAGCAACCTAAACCACTCATTTGTGACAAATTGGCATATTTGACTGGATGGCAAATAGTAGCATAGATTACTTAGGAAAGCATGGAAAAAGTCCAAGTCCCAAATTCTCAGAAGAATGGGGTCATGTTAACTGGCATGATTGTAAAGCTGTGAAAGGACAGCTAAAGGTGGCTGGGGCCAGATGAAGGATGGAAACGGAATTATTTCCAAAATGCTAGATAACTGGTTAGAAGCTGCCTATCAAGACAGCAAAATAACAATAAAAATGGTACTGGACCTCAGGGAAGAAATAAAACTCCTAAAGGCAACTGAATTAATACTGTCTTTGAAAAGAGAGCAGCTGCAAAATCAGTTAAAGGAAGAAAACAAGAAAAAAAAAAGTTGGAGGAAAAGATCAGATTTTTGCTTACGTGGGCTCTCCATCCTCCTGACATTGTACAGATTAGGAAATTAATTATATCCCCTGAAGAATGGGATGGGAACATACGGGATGAACCTGACAACAGCAAACTGAGGAAAGCTGATTCTTTGTTTCCCTCAGATTCCTCTGAATATGAGCTTAGACCTATCACTAAAGCAAATTACATTCTCATTCCTGTTGGCCCTCAACAACAACTGATAAAACTCCACACAGATACAGGAACACAAAATTCCATATTAATGCAACAGGATGCCAAGAAGCTGGGTGCACAACTTGGACAGCATAGAGTTAAAATCACTGCAGTGAATGGAGCAAGTGTTATTAGCCAAACCACAAAAGTTAATTTATGGCTCCTGGATGAGAAGCAAATGCTGTCCACTTGCTTTGCAGCTGAAGATCACGATGGAACTACTTTGGGTTTCGATATTTTGAATGCCCAAGCCTGGTGCCTGATGGTCGGCAGTGTGTGGTCCTTTGGTTCCAATCTTGTCCCTAAACCTGACAGAAACCAGGGGGTAGTGTGTGTACTTCATGCAGTCCCTGCACTTCCCGATTCAAAGATTACCAACGTACCGCAATGCTCGATTCCTGCTGCGGCACAAAATGGAAATTTAGGGGGTAAGAGCAGACTTCGAAAAACAGCACATTATTTCCACAGCCCACTGTACAATTCACCCACTTGGCCAGTCTGAAAACTGGATGGGAGGTGGCATCGAGCAATTGATTATCAGCTCTTAAATGCCAACACAGCCCCATTAAGAGCTGCAGTACCCAATACTGCAACTTTAACAGCTACAAGGAGCCACACACCATGGACAGCAGCGCCAGGTGTGACAAAAGGCTGGTCCCCTTGCAGGAGGATAAAAAGAAACTTTCTTTTTGAAGGTTCACAGTATACTTTTAACAGACTTCCACAGGGGTATAAACATTCACCCACAATTGTTCATCCCATGTTTGCTGAATTTTCACGGACAGTCTCACTCCCACAGAATGTGAAACTGTATGGACCTATAGGTGATATTCTAATTAGAGGAAATTCCCTTAAAAAGGTGGAGCAAGCAGCAGCAGCAGCACAGCAAGCACTACACACAGCAGAAGTTCAGACGGCACCTGAAAAATGTCAAGGACCAAGTACAGAATTAAAGTTTTGGAGCACTTGGTGGACAGGGAGTAGTGTGGTGATTCCTCCTTATATCTTAAGAAAAATAGAACATTTGCAAATGCTCCATTCTAAAAAAGTGTCACAGCAGCTTATGGATACTTTCAGGTACTGGAAGAAACATACACCTGGATTTCCTATCATTTCTCACCCACTGTACTCACTTTTAGGAACGCAAAATTACTTTGCAAATGTTAAATTAGTCATTGATTAAGTGCTGCTAAATCATTTAGATATAAAGCACTGATCAAGTTGGAGACCAAGACTGAATTCAGCTGCACCTAAGCTCCATCAGCAGTTTGGAAAGCAAGGGGATCCCCCCCTAAGCTTGTGACTCAACCAGAGCCAACCCTTACCCTTTTGACTCTCTGGTCTCTGTGTGAATCATTCTAAATTAATTCTAACTGGAGTTTCCTTGGGATGTTTCATCCATGTAGTAAACAACAGAGAGAACTTCGACATCCAAGTTTGTTAAGTTGTTCTTTTGCAAATTTGTGTTACACCTACTTTTGCACTGATTATTTAAGTGACCTAAACCACTCATTCACACCAACTGAGAAACTTCTGGATTTTCTTCAGAAATGTTTGTTAGTGGAAAACACATCTATGTGGGAAAGGTCATCATGAGATTCCACACTGGCACTTCTAACTCCAATTTAATGCTCTGAAGCAGCACCATGAAAGATGAACAAAACCAACCAGGCAATTCAAAAGCACATCAGACTAGAAGTTCAACAATTAGAACTCCCATTCTTTTATAATTCAAGTGAAGCCACTGCTGATTTGATTTGCAAGAGCCAGAATACAGACACAGAGACAGCCATACAACTCTGCAGCCTTCAGACTGTACAAATGCACTGACCTTGCTTCTTGCATATTTGCATTATTAATTGCCACTGGAAAGCAGCAGACTCTTGTTTCCTCACAGCTGTGCCCACCCTGCACAGGGAACAGGCACCAGTTGCAGAGTGTGGCTCCATTAGTGAACAGGCTACTGGGTCAATAAACAGTTCTAAGCACATCCCAAGTAAAAGAAGACCATTAGGTGTTCACGTACAGCATTTTTTAATATTGTCAAACAGCACCTGTGGGTAGCTGACAAAAGTTTCTGTTCCAACAGATCCCCATTTCCTCCAGGCATGAAGATTTGTGGCCTGAAAACTACACCTCATTTTATAAGGAGCACAAGGTAAGCCCTCAGGGGTCGGATTTCACTTGCGCTGGATCATACCCGGTCCTATGAATAGCTTTTTGCAGCACAGGGGTTTTAAAGACCGCTGAAGCAAACATAGCGCAGTGCAAAGAGCTATTCCTAGGACGGGGAATGACGCGACACGAGCGAGATCGGTGGGAATTTCTTCCCCACGTGCCTCGGTGGAGCGGGAGGGCACCCGTGGCGCAGAAGGCGCTCGGAAGCGGGAGCTGCTGCTCCGCGCCCGCTGCGGCCCCGCACCGCGACCGCGCTCGGTGCCTCCGGTTCGGGCGGCGCAGGCTGCGCTGCTCTCCGCCGCTCCCTCCCGATGAACCCGCGGGCACTTCGGGCGCTGCTCCCGCAGCCCCGGCCACAGCATCCCCCCAGCCCTCCCCTCGCCTCCCGCCCCCACCAGCGCCCTGCCCAGCCAGCCCCGACCTCTCCTCGCCTGGGGCGAGAGGGTGGAGGAGCCCAGC
>VYZT01016476.1:76508-114125 GCA_013400735.1 Pomatostomus ruficeps
CGGCGGCGCGTCCCCTTCACCGACTGCGCCTCTTCGACACCGCCCGGCTGCCCCTGGCTGACCCCGGCCGGGGCACCCGCTGCAAGGGAAACCCTGCCCCGGTAATCGTTATTCGATAATCCCCTGAATGCCCCTTCTCAAAACTCGTTGCGTTAGGACCAAAACAGCTTTCCAGAACAATCCTTTGCTAATCCAATAAAGAGGAGAGAGCGCTTCGCCTTGGCAGAGACCTGCTACGGCGCCTGCAAACTGTTTGTGGAGTGTTTTATTCCAGCAAGTTACATGTTCTTGGACTGAAATTCCGAGGGGGGTGTTAGACAATCAAAGTGTCCTTAACTGCGGCTGGATCACGGCCAAGAATTCATAAATTCGTTATGAAATGCCAATAATCCGAGTTGGGCTTCACGTGTTGCCTTCAGCCACCACTGCGAGAAGCTGGGTACCTACGGAGTGACCCACCGTCTGCAGAACTCTGTCCTGGCTGGGAGGATTTAAATACGATCAGGTGAAGGAGAGCATAACATTATCAGCAACCTGAGAGTTTACTTGTCTCTGGTCTCCTGCACATAGGTAACAAGGAGAAATTTGTTTCCTTAGACTGCCCCAGGATAAATCTACCTGAAAAAGTGATGTGGAAAAATAAGCAAAGGCTTCTCACAATCAGAGATTCACAGAATGGGTCAGGTTGGATGGAACTACAGGGGGTCATCTGGCCCAACCTCCCTGCTCAGACAGGGTCATCCTAGAGCATGTGGCACAGGATTGTGTCCAGGTAGTTCTTAACCCCTTCCGTGAGGGAGCCTCCATAACCTCTCCAGAAAATCTGTTCCAGTGTGTGGTCACTTGCACAGTAAATAATTTCTTCCTCAAGTTCAAGTGAAACTTTTTGTACATCAATTTCTGCCTTTTGCCTCTTGCTAATGTATAAACTAGAAGATTGTAATAGCCATAAGGCCGAAATGAATGACTGCTTGTGCTAGTCTATTAGAAATACATTAAATTAGTAACAGAACCTTATCTGTATGAAGTAGAATTGAAATAAATTATTTTTTACAAAAAGAAAACAAAATTTATATTTTTTAAATACCCAAGCCACAAAAAGTGTTTGGAAAATGCCTACAGTCCTTTCAAACTTAAAACATATTTAATATGCAATTGAGTACTTGTCAGCAAATAGTAGTACTAGGGAAAGCATTTACACAAAAAAATGCTATTATTAATCACTATTTACATTTGACTTGCCTTTCAGCAAGTTCAGCTGCATGCAGAAATAAAAGCTGATCCAGCTACTAATATTTACCTATATTTGCCTACATTCCTTGTACCCAGTATCTTAGATTCTCCCCCCATGCCAGGTGATCTGATGGGGACTGATCTTATAAACATACCTGGGAGTGATTATTTCTTTGTAGGCAAAACAGAGGACCCAATCCTTTAATATCTTATTTTCCATATGGTATGAGCTACCATCTTCAAAGATAAGTAACTGTATTACATACAAACCAGGAGAAACCTGTTTCTCCACATTACACAAACAGGATATCCAGGCCAAAAGGATGACACATATGCATTTTTGTTAGTCATGGTTACAAACATAGTTTTATTGTAGAGGATTAGCCTTTCCTATTCCATTTTTCTGTTGCATTCTTTATAAGATTTTTAAAGACAAAGATTTTACCTAAGCCTCCCAACTTCATCACCATCTGTATGATACTGACAGTGTGCGCCCCTATGTAAATCATGAGGTGATCGGAGCGAACCATTAACCCAGTTTCCAGAAGTTCCCATAAGTAAAGAAATTTCAGTTCTTGAGGGCTTTTATGAGGACTAGTATTTTGGGGAAGCAAGCTGATATTGGAGTGTCTAAACATGACTTCAAGGCACTGAGTTTTAAGCATGCTTTTTAAAAATACCCATATAGAAATTAGATTTTTTCCAATATTTAAGAATCATGAATATGTATACTATGAAAAGAAAAATTGATCTGGAATATACCTTCTAGATAATCTTAAATTACTTTTCTGAAAAAATTTTGAGTTGGGTTATATTTTGATTTGGGTTATAATGACTCTGTAAAAAATACACCATTTTCATTATGCTCTTTCTGAGCAGATTTACTCTTCTGATAATACAGACTCAGAGAGTACCTCTGGCACACAAAGTATTGTACAGGCACAAGACCTGGAGACAGAAGAGACAGAAATTTTATTCCCCAGGCTGCTTGCAAACTTAAGATGCTTCTGTTAAATTTGCATAGTGCCTCTGGACAAGCATCTCCTGTCTGACACAGAGAAGACATGATGGATACCAGAGATGTACTCATGTACCAAAGCTAGCCGGTCCATTGCATTCAGATTTTTTTTTAATGTTTGTTTGCCTAATTATTGCCCTGAGTGGGCAGCTGGGATATTTTTAGGACAACAGCAGCAGATGAGAAGAGCAAGAAGCAGTGTGGAGCTGTGTATATTTTAGCAGAGTTCATCCCAGAGAGTTGTGTTTTATTGATGTCTGTGTGCTCCATTTGAAAGCAGAGGAAGGTCTGGTGAGGGACTCCATTTTAGGGATTTGGGGCTCAACTTTCTCCCCACATAACAGCAACACTGATATGTTACATTTCACAAAATCTTTGTGCCTTCAGTTTTTTAAAGAAAAAATATTAAAAGAGATTACAGATCAGGGTATGAAGGGCTTTATTAGTTTAAAGGGTTGTAAATTTCCTCCCAAGAATGTGTTTTATTCTGTTTCCAGTGGTCATAATCTAAATAGATTCACTGCCCACATTGAAGATTTATCAATCCTTCCCTTACCTTTCTTAGGGTTTTACAAGAAATAGATTTTGCTTATTTCCCCAAAGAGAAGAAATGTCTTACTGCTTCCCCTTTTGGCTTTCTGATCCAATGAAGTGCAGATGGAGAGGAGTTCCCAGACTCCTTTGGGAGTGCCTAGTGTTACTCCATCCTAGGTGCAGGATCTGACATTTCACTTGTTAAATTTCCTCCCATAAATCACTACCCAGTGTTCCAGTCTATCTAGATACCTCTGTAAAGCCTCCCACACAGCAAACTGCACCTCCCAGTTTGGTGTCACCAGCAGATGTGTTAATGGTGTGCTCAGCTCCTGCATCCAGATCATTGATAAATCTATTGAGCAGAACTGGCTCTAGACCTGAGCTCTGAGGAACTTCACTGCTGATGGGTCACCTGCCAGATGTGGCCCCTTTCACTGCAGCCCTTTGAGCTCTGCCTGCCCTTCAGCCAGTTCTTCATCCAGCACATCATGAACCTGCTCATCCCACTGTTGGACAACTTGTCCAGAAGGGTGCTGTGAGAGACAGTATCAAAAGCCTCACTAAAATCCAGAAAAACTATATCCACCTCCTTCCCTTCATCCACTAGGCAGCAACCCTATCATAGAAGTGTATCAAAGGAGTTAAACAGAACTTTCCTTTTGAGAAGCCATATTGACTGTGTCTGATAACTGCATTATTCCTTAATGCCTTCAAGCAGTACACAGTATAAACTTCTTAATTTTTCCACTTAATGGTTTCCAAATTATCTTCCAGTTAAGGAAGCTTTGTTTAAAATTATTTGTCTATTGTTTTGCTCGCCCTTTTATTTTTTTAATTAAGTTTTTGCATCTTGTTGTCTGTGTGGAGGAATAGCTTTAAGTTTTGCTGAATTAGGTCACAGTTATCCAAACTTGCCAATATAGCAATAATAAATTTTACGGTCTTAGTTGATTCCTTGACATCTTCATGACAATCAAAAATAGAAATGGACCCAAAACTGCCCGTATGGCAGCAGCTAAATCTTGACAAGTAGTTCTCAGAGAGAAAACTGGAATGTCTTGCAGAGATGTGGAACATCAAATATCCAATAATCAGGCAGCAGCCAGCCGGTGGGGTTGGCAACTCCATGTGTAGCTAGAATACAGTTATTTTTAACAAGTGGCACAAAGACTTCAGGATGCATGTACAGAAGAGAATAAGGTTTGTAGAAAGTCCTGCTGAGACCTACAACAGCAAATACACTTTTTAATCACATGCCTGGTAAAGAGATAAGATGTTGGGGGATTGCAAAGCAAATTGGCCACATATTGCTTATCATTTCATTATTATCTATCTTTGGATAGATAATATTCAGGCTATATTTCATTTAAAATAATTTACATGACCTGGTGCTCTTTTCCTCTCATGATGCTTACCTTGCCCTAGGATGGATGTGCTCTGCTGGAGAAAGCACCAGGTGGCTGCTTCATTTCTTGCAGCAGATGCAAGGCCAGTGGAGGAGGGACCACAAAATAGGGGTTACAAGGCTAAGGGTCATTGCTGCTTGGGAGAACAGACAAGACCAGGAAAATCACAAAGCTAAATCTTTCACATTGCTTTTTTCCCCTTGGTTTCCATGTGTGTGACTTGCAGAAGGCATTCCAGTTTGTAGAGCTGAGGACTCAGAGCTGAAGGCTGAGCAAATTGGAACATTGTGTGAGATGCTGAACGAGCTAACTCTGGAGCAGCAGGTAGTCACAATCTGTCCAGACTCTGCCTCAGCTTCCCACTGTAAGATGCAAATAGTTCCACCCTCATATTCCTCCAGGATACTGTGGACATACTTTGTGAAGCAATCTGTGATGAGCACCACAGAGAAGCTCATCAGGGAACAGTTCTACATGGAAAGCAGAATTTGTGAGTAAATCAGGCCTTGGGCTGCACAATGAATAACAACACCAAAATAATACTGACAAACTGCTTATTAACTGAGCACTGCCTATCTTGTTCCTTGTGGGAATTCCTGCAGTGGCGATCTGGGGTAGTTGTACATACAAATGAGAGAAGCAAATGGAATATGCATAAACAAACCTACCTCTGACATTTCTTTAAAAAAATGATTAGCTTGGCCTCTTGAATGATCTTTTAGTGTATTTTTTTCGTTTATCCAGATTCTGTTTAAATATTCTCAAATATATTCACACCCCTGTTGCAATTATTTGTTTGGCTGGTATGCACAGAACTGTAAAGAAATGTAATCACTTTTATGGCCTTCTAATTTCTATTTCATAGTTGCTTTCTGTAGTAATTTTCCACAGTGTGAAGCAAACTCTCAGAACACAAAGAGCATGTGAAGTCTGAGAAAGAAGACATCAGAGAGGCTGCTACCTATAACATTCTCAAAGTTTTCTGTAGAAATTTTTTTTTCTTGAGAATATTAGCACCTGAAGTTTTGTCACTTGATCTTTTAAGGGTATGACTGATGTTCATATCAGCAGTGCAGATATATATATTGGAAATCTGTGTATTGTATTCTGATGAGTAAGATAAAAGCTGGTGTGCTCTCCGGGGGGAAGCCTCTCAGACAAGACTCCACCTTAGTGAGCAGTTTTTGCAACAAGAATGTTAAGCATAAAAAGTCATGTGAGCCACACTTGCCAGAGACAGGTTGTTACACTGTAAATATTTTTAAAATCAGTTCTACCTGAAAGGTCTTTTAAAAAGTCACAATGATTCTTTTCTATAAAGTATGGCTTATTCCTTCCTTTCGCTGAAAATTTGTGCATGTCTTTTGACTATGCCGTAGCGAGAATGAAGGGCTCAAGGATGCCACCTAAAGCTCAAAGACACAAGAGGGTGTGGTGCAGTGAGAAGCTACACAACAAGTAAATTTTATGGAATGGGTGGTGTTTTGAAACACATCCTTATGCCATGCCTAGTGTATTTTCCATAAAATGCCATTCTAGGCATAAGCAGTGGCCTAAGCTCTGTTCTGGCTGTATTATTAGGCTGTGGCATATGAGGAAGTATTTGGCCCAGACTCCAGTAATTGGAGAACACCCCCTACCCCCGAAATACAAAACCCAACAGGCAGGAGTGAAGTTTGATTGTGAAGGAAGAGAGCAGCAGTCAGTGAGAGCTGTTGGATGGCTGGGGGCTCTCTCTGGCCTAGAGCTGAGCCTGACTGCTGTTAGCAGCCACCTCACCTGCTCCAGGGAGCAAAGAGCACAACCCGTGTCCCAGCAGCACTGAGGAACAGGCATTTGAGTTACACTGGGAAATTGATACACTCAATGACTTCCACAACTTTTGAAGGCATTTTTAGCTAGCCATCTGACCTATTTAACCAAGTAATGTATTTGTCTTGTGTCTTCTTAATCTGAGCAGCCTGGAATTGAAGCATGAGGTTTAACTGCACCCCAGCAGTGCAGCAGTGCCAGGTGAAACCTTACACAATGCAGGCCACAGAAACAGAAGTGCAGGCACTCTGTTCTGGACAGTTTGTGTATGAGTTTAGAATCCCCCTTTCAGTCATTACTAGTTGGTATTTTTTTTGTCTCAGTCGGCTGTTTATCACTTTATCAGTAGGTGGCAGTAATAGACGAGCCTGTACAGTTTCTACTTTTAATAGGAATTTGAGAAAGAAAAGACCCAATTTTAGGGTAAAGCTGCTCATTTTGTTTGTTCACAAGCGTGAGTGGTGTAAATGTGCTTGACAAACTCAGATGTACATCTTCCTCTAACAGACAGAAAAGTTGTTCTCATACCAGTTCTGGTATTTATGGCTGTATTTAATTTAATAGTGCTATAAAGCTGAATTCAATTAGATGCATATGTGTAATATTTACCTAAATATTAAATGTACAGGTGCCTGTAAAATTTTATGTAACACTTATTCTGATAAATTTGCACACTATTTTTCACACATTACTATTTAAGTCAGTCTAATGACTTTAAGTATTAGTTTTCAGTAAAGGAAGCCTGTATTTGCTAGAAACCACTCCTCCCCCAGGTTTTATTTAGTCTCCTTGAAGAAACAAATCCATATTCTGATGCAGACCCAAAGGACAGCCATAATTATGGCATTTTCTAGGAGAATTATGTATGCAGACTTTTATCCTTATATAATGAAGAGATAGGAAAATCTATATAATCAGGTCCTCCCAAAGTACATATTTTGTTGCTCCTTTGATATCAGAAATCCAGCTGGGTAAATGAGTGCCTTATTGAAGTTTAGGCTTAAATATGCACCTTTAGAGCCTGCTGTTCCCAAAGTGTTCTTTCCTTCTGCTGGAGCTGATCCTGTTGTAAGTCACAGCAAAAATGCCTGGTTACAATGTCCTTATGAATCAGTGTTTACCTTAGTGTCACTGTCAGCAAAGCTTGTATTTATTTTAACCCATGGTGTGATGTAGAATAGTTTAGTTTAAACTTCAGTCCATGTTTTTCTCCTCCTTTGACCATAATTTCATAGAGTCTAGCTTAAAAATTTTGGCTACCAGCACCAGCCAAGCACTCTGCTACTAATTTAATACATGGTATAGGAAGCAAAGAAGAGGAATTTAGTAATAGAGAGGAAGAAAATAGTTTTTAGTATTGAAATGGTAGCATCTTAAATTCAAAGTCAACCAAGGAGTTTAATCTGAGGAAGGCAAAACAACCAGCCCCACATATACTACTGAGATGTTACAATTTACCACTAATCCACCATTGGGAACTCTCATCAGATCAGCAAGAGTTGGGATATGAAGAAAGGATTACTCATAACATGTCAAAAACTCCTCAAATCCAATTCTGTTCTAAAATTCTCACTCCATGAGATGACAGCCCCAGCTCACACAGTTAAGAGAGAGCATCCATTACTTCCTGGGACTGAAACAGAACTGAACAAGCCTAGTGGCATATGAAATGAAAGAGAGAGAGAGAGAGAGGAGTACAATGGTAGGATGGCAGCAGGACTGGTCTTGTTTTCATTGCAGTTAGTAGGAATCAAATCAGACCATTTGATGAAAATATAAACTCATTGCTTCACCCTACAGGAAGCCTTTCTGTTACATAAATCCGCATTTTGGAGAGCTTTTAATTTTTTTAATGTCATTCTATGCTTCATGATATAATATGTATTCATTACTTAGAAAAAATGTACAAAATCTTTCAGATGTTTTTGTGTAGAGCTGAGGCAAGATGCTTCAGCATGAAATTCAAGTATCAATAGCAGATTATCCAAACTGCCTCAAAGGTCAAAGCAGCACCAAATATAATAACAACAAAGACAATTTATGTTTTGCAGGGATTGGAGGAAAAGATGTTCTTTTAAATGTTGATTTGTGGATCAAGCTAGCATTAAAAAAAAAAAGCAAACCTGATGATGCCATTCTCTTTCAGAGAGTCAGTTTTTTGATGGTGTTCTTAAGTAATATATTTGTATGCAATCCAAAGCTGTTACAATTTCATTTGAAGTGCTCATCTTCCAAGTGCATCTCACCCTCTTCCCCTTCAAATTAGTAATTTGCCAATAGTACATCTTTGTTCAAGAAACCGGTAAATAAAGCCCAAGAATATTAGAGAAAGCTGTTCTGCTTTCCAGTAAGGAATGATGTGTCTATAGTTTAACCTCTTCAAACATAATATAGACATCTGCATTTTATGGTATTCCATGTATTTCTTTTTTAAAAATTAGAAACATGAAATCATCTTAATAGATTATTTTCTTCTTCTTTTTTAACCTAATGAAAGATATGAATTGATGAAAGAAACCACAAACATGGGAACCAGCTGTTTAAAACACAACTCCAACATATTCACAACTCCTTGAAGAAAAATTTCAGAGAAAAATCTGGAGATCAAAAGAATGACATTCTCCTCTTGTGAATAATAATTCTGGATTTTTGTAAATGGTTACAAAAAAAGCTGCTGTAAATGCAGCTCTTGTAACCAGAGATGCTCAAAAGCCCTGTGAAATGTTTCAGTCTTAGGACATCAGACACTAACCCTAATTGGAAACAGAAAGCAAGCTGTTTGCAATACTGTAATAAGCTGTGGCAATTTTGTTATTTTAGATGGGAATGTTAATGATGAGCCACAAATGCAAGTTGTTACAAAGCCTTTGAGAATAAAGCTGCATGCCCTATATTCTCCTCCCATGCTGTTCCAGTTAAAACCATACATGCGGAAGGACAAATGAAAATGTTGCCATGGTGATCAGAGCAGTTACCAAATCATGTACACTGTAGGAAGGATTCCCTAAAGAACCTTGAGCATTTTGTTGCTCTTTTTAATAAATATTTTCAGAAACCCTTTTTTAAATTTCACTATCAATAAAAGAGCTACTCAGTTAGCCAAACCCTATTTCTCTACCCCCAAAATAAAAACACACCATGCGTTAAGAAATATTCTTGTTAAAAGTTAGGAATGGGATTCTTAAGCTGAAAACTTTGAACTAGGAATGAAGGATGAGCCTACCAAAAATAAGACCTGTTCAAGACACTTGAGTGTTTTTCAGCATATGTACGTCAAGCAGCTCTGTGCCTACTAAGCTATTGGTATCTTCAGCTACCTAGTTCAAAAACCAAATCTTTGAATGAAAGACATCCCCAAAGCCTATTGATTAAAAGGAATATTGTTATGTAGGGTTTTTTTACAATAATATTGCAAGGAGGTTCCATGTGAGACATGAGGTGAGTTCTGCCAGCAGCAGAAGCACAGTCCAAAAGCCCCTGTCTTGTGTGACCAGACTGGCAGCTGGACACAGTCAGGTGAGGCACATTATCCAAGTCAAATGGCAAAGAAAGCAAAACCTGTACAAGGCAGACATCTTGTATTTTCACTGCACAAAACAGTACAACAGACAACGATGGAAATTGCTAAAAATGAACTGGAGAAGGTCCATGCACTTTGGTGGAAAATGCACATGGCTTTGTTCACCAGGCTGCCCTTTTTAGCACCTAAATTCAGCATTTAAGTATATCCCAAGGCCCTCAATTCCTCAGCTAATTCTTTGCCTTGCAGGTATTTAAGATGTTCATGGAATACAAGTTTGTGCAGAGGAAGGGAGGAAACATGATCTGTTATGGGTGGCTGTTCAGAGTCTCAGCTCAGACTGGTGCAGTTCTCCAACAAAATCATCTCCTGCCTCCTGGGGCTGAGTGATACACTGTACATATGAGGTACTGCAGGGAGAGAACTGTCTTAATGCATCAGACTGGGGAGGAGCTTTCATTAATCTTTAAGGAGAAGAATAAAAAAAAAAGGTCTGTAAAGTAACAGTTGCTTCCATTAGGTGCATTGTATGAGCTTAATTTTACTTCTTGAAGAAGGCAGTCTTATTTCACACCTCATTCTTTTCCTCTCACTGCACGTTAAAGTTGAAACAAAAAAATGTCCCAGAACCTCCACAAATTACTTGCTGACAACTCAACTAATCTGTGGCCACAAAATATATAAACAGAGTGGCTGTCAAAAGCACAGTGGTCTCACTGCATATCCTAGAACAACTTTTATTTACCATTACTCTCCATCTCCATAAAGTCCTACTCTCATGGGCAAAAGCATGTAGAGAGCTGCTCAGAAAATGTAATCCCCCTCTCTGTGCTGTTCAGGACAGTTTTACACCCTCCACTAAGACCCTCAGAAACAGTTATTTCACAGTTCAGTTTACTTTTTAAATAAATTAAATCATTATAATTCAAAATAAGATACAAGCAAACACATTTTTCTACAGTTTTATTGATGCAATCCTGGTGTGTGACTGTACATCTTCATTCTGCTTGTAGCTACAATGGCACTTTACTAGGATTGTTTTTGTAGTCAAGTTTTTTACAGTCTTCAGAAAACATATTTATAGATGCCACTTACTGTATAAGACTCATCATTCCAAACATTGTAAATCACTGGGCCCTTTTCCTAAATAGTGCTACTTGAGGAAAAGGTCACACTACTCTCTTTAGATAGAAATTTGTAAAGGCAAATGAATTAAATTCACCTTCGAAAGAAAATAAGAATGTTAAAAATAGCTTCAAGAATTGGTATGACTCATTTAGGTCCCAGAAAAATCTATGACTGGCAAAGATATCTACAATTTGATACTGTACTCAATACTTTCATTAAGACCCAAAGAACATTTATGAAGAACTGAAATTAAACCTGTACATTGTTCTGAAAGATAAGCATAACCTTGAGGGTTTTTAGGGTGTTTTTTCAATTTTTAGGGGTTTTTTTAGCAGAAATTGCACTGCTTTCCAGAAATATCACAGTTATGGGGTAAGTATTGACATCTGAAGAACAAAATGCTAAAAGCATGCAACACTGGTACCAAGTTTTAGCAGATGACATTTTTAATTGAAAACTGACTCAAAGGATAGTACAAAAGAGTTTCTTCTCCCTAAAGGGATTTTCAGATGCAGGTACAGGAATAATAAGGGGATCTTCTCCAATGTGCGCATCACAGTATGCCAATAAATCTGCTGCAGCCTTGGATACCTAATAGAAGAGAAGAGAGAACTACTGTAACTCTTAATTCTGAACCGATCTGAATTGCATAAATATTTTTCATAGAACAAATGATAATGGAATCTATCGTAAAACAGGGAGTAGATTACTTTATCCTTTCAATTATTAGACACCATCTCTCAATTTGCTCTTACTAGGCCTAGCAATCCTTACATACATTTTATCTAACACAGTGACATAGACGGTATCAATTGATAGGATCCATGTCAAGCTGTTCCTCTCCATCAGAAGGAGGGCAGGAGCACATAGCCATTAAATTTATACATTAAATTTATACATTAGCCACCATTTATACATTAACTACCCATAAGCAATACGGATTCTCCTTGAGGTGTCTCTTTCTGTAGAGGAACCTTCTCCAGCTATTACTCCCAGTCATTGGTTTTAAGGTTTTCTACGAACACTCTCTCTACTGTTTGCTCCTCTGGATGCAAAATAAAAAGTTCTTTAGGCACATGACTATGGGATTAAAAAGAAATAATAAATCAGGAACAAAACTTGAACACCATGTGTCATGGCTCTCATTTAAGATAAATACTGCTCTTTTCAATGAAGCAAGACTAATGTCTTCTGCTCAGTAAGTTATTGTAGGTAGTCCTTTATTCACAGCATTCATTTAAACCTGAGCACTACCTTAATATTTTTAACTTAACTTTTTATACTTCTAAAATGAACAATTCTCAAGTCCCCAAATTCAGAACCTTGGTTTATGCTTACTGGAAAGTCATCCAAAAAATGTAGCAGTGCATTAAATATTTGCAATGCAAGCTATTTTGCATTAAATGAAAAACGAAATGTTAAACCTTGTAACTTTTGCAGCTTTGTGCCATAAGAATATTGGTGACAGTAGGCCATGGTGACTCATTTTTTCAAGAATTTAGAAAGTATATACAAAACTCTTTTGTCCTGCTCAGTCAGCAAGATATTCATAGCTACCTGCATCTCTTTGCTTTGGTGAATTATTGGGTTTTCAGTATTGTGATATTTGAGAAAATGAGTTCTGGAGTCTTTACAAAGAAGTCTTTTCCCTGAGCATGATGACAGCTTGTCCCCGGTCAAACACCCAGGTCAGCATGTTTGCACAACTTGAGTGAAGAGAAAAAACAAAGCTTATTTCTGGTGTTTTTCTAGCAGGTGTGTCACCAATGTCAGCTTTAAGCTTCCCCACACCCTGCTTGCTTTGACATGAGCTTAGCCCATAGGAGGCTTCAGATCAGACCTATGAAGTCAATGGGTATTGAATCAGAATTCTCATGAAATTAAAATGAACTTCTGAAGACAGACTCTTTATTTCTTTACTTTCTTTATTTTTAATTTCTGTATGCCTTTGTAGAATGCTTAAACCTAAGTACCCGTGGTTGGCAACCCAGTATAGACTATACCCCTAATGGAGGAAATAAGAATGTTAAGGTTATTTAAAATCAGTTTGTCTTTGAATTGGCCTGTAAGACAAAAGGGTGGCAGAGACACTACATGTGAACAGAAGGCTGCTGGGCACAGGCAAAACAGAAAACTGAACAACTCAGAAGAGATGTTCACAAGGACCAGTGCTTCTGAAGAAAGAAGCAGGTAAAACAAAAATGTGTGGAACATTACAGACCTCAAAGTACAAAGGATTGTAATGATTTTCCTGTAATGATCTTGTTTGTTCCATGCATGGATAAGCGACATCAGCCCAAGTATATTGCTTTTCATTCATTGGGAAAGAAGTACAATTTCAATCCTCATTCTTAGAAGGGATAAACCCAAAAATATAATTTCCTGTTTCTCTACCTATTGCTGTGCTTTGATATCATGTAACAATAAAAAGAGTTTTCACTAGCAAAAACTCAACATACATTTTTGTATCTAACTTGTCCTGTAAAGCTGATAGGAATGTTGTGAAACAGAGTAATACATTCACAGAATCACCTAGGTTGGAAAAGACCTTTGAGATGAACAAATCCAGCCTTTGACCTAACACCAGCTTGTCAACTAGACCATGGCACTTGGTGCCACATCCAATATTTTCCTTAAAATAACTCCAGGGATGGTGACCCCACCACCTCCCTGGGCACCCCATTCCAATGCCCTAACACCTCTCTCTGTGAAGAGAAACCCTTCCTTCAATATCAATGTTCAAATCACAATTTAGTTTGCTTTTAAACAAACCATACTATGACTTATTAAAAAACAAACAAGGAACAAGGAATGCAACAAGGAACTGAGGAATGTGATCACATTTCAGCGCATTGTCACAAACTAAACCTGCACTAGGCCATATATTTTCATCCTTTAAACAAATAAAAGGTTTTGGGAGGAGAAATCCTCCCACTGGGATTACAGTAGTCATAAAAGTGAATTATGGCAGTTTCTTCACTAAAAGCAGAGTAGCTTAGTCCTGCACAGTGGAATAATGACCATTCACAACAGGGAGTTAAATGAGCTGATCACAGTCCAGGAGCAATGAAAATACGGGTTCCTGTGGCTGTGAGCAGTGTTGGCAAAGTCAGACCTGTAGCCCAAAATAGACAAAACACAGCATTGCCTCCAGCAAGTTTCCTGCTCAGTGTTGTTACCGGGAAGAGCAGTGGAGGAAGGCCTGTGCACTGAGCATGGCACCAAGGCTTCAGCAGGAATGGCTGCTCTGGCACAGGCAGCACCAGGGGTGCCCCATGGCCAGGGCTGTGATCTGTGCTGTCCAAAGTGATGTGCTGACTGTGATGTCCCATTTGTGCCAAGGAAGGAGTTACATGGAGCAGCCCACTCCATCGTAGCTCTTACTCGCCTTTGGGGTTGTTTGTAGCAGAATACTGCTGGACAGTTTCAAAATAGCTTTTCCTAAGAATTAAAATAAATGCATGTGATTTGAATATTCAAATGAAGCTAACACATTTATCATGTCAGCTTTCCTATGCAATATGGCTTGGCCTGCAGATTCAAAATAATTTATACATATTGCAGAGGTGGCTAAAGATAAAAAATCAGACTCCAGTTTGATTGATGAATTCTATCAGAAAGTTAACATTCCATTTTTTAAAAATATTTTAAGGTGTATGGATGGAAGAGATGGAGTATATAGGTATCACACCGATCTCCCGTTTTGTAGAATTACTTTTACTCTCTGTAGCAAAACCCACATCTTGTTATCAAATTAACAAAAGGGAAAAAATCCAACAAAACACTCAATCCTGATGCTTTAAAGAATTAGTCTCAGAAGGACTGTGAAATTTTACCATTATATTTCAGAATAGCAGAGGTGATAAAAACTGCCAAAGTTAGAACATCCTGTTGGCTGCACTAATAATTACAAGCTTCAATGACAGGGCAAAATGCTGCAATTACTATGTCTTCTGTCTTGTCATGGATTGTGACTAATTACCATCCTTGCTACAGCACCCACTCTGCTTATCTCTTACATCTAAAACAGAGAGATTCACACATGTTTATTGACATTCCCACCATTTATCTCCCAACAGTATTCAGGACCAGTTAAGAATACTTCCTATCTTCCTAAGGAAAAAGAAAATGGAATAATAACTGATAAGCCGAGGGTCTTAAATGTCAAAGCACTCTTGCTTTTCTGCTTGCAAAGAAAATATTAAATAGTGCTTTATTCTGAGTACAGCTCTGATAAACACCAATACTAACTTTGTTTTCCCAATTTTACTGCTAGCATCTTTAGAAGACACATTATTCTACTACTCCCGAGGCCACTGTTCATCTGATTTCATTTGGTGTTTCCTAGTTTGGAATCTGCATTTCCAGCTTTCTACTTACTTCTTCATTATAACTCTAGCTGTTCCTTTGGCAGGTAAGACAGGTTCAGTTATGATCCTTCTGGGATTCCTACAGTTTACAAAAAAACCCACAGTAATTCTCCTTCTGTCTAACAATCAAAACACCAATAACTCCATCCTCCTCTTTCAAGTTGTCCTGTTTCTTTCACACCTCAGCAGTGAGTTGTCTTTGTGGAACCTCAGAACACAGCACTGTTTTGCTGCTCTGTCTGGTTAGAGGACTTGATAGGACTTCTTAAATTAGTTGAAAAATCCAGAACACAGTGGTAAGTCAGGAACTATCAACAGACTTTTAACTACAAGATTTTAACTCAGCAGAGCCAACTCTTGCTGGTTACAGCAGCTACTGCGCATGGAAAACAAAGTGCCTCTGTAGTAGAAAAATAAACTGGAACTTCTGATTTCCCCAGTCAGTAACACAAACACCTCTTCAATGTTAGCAATGTGGTCTTGCCTGTTGTGGGAATAACCACTTGGCTATAGCTATTTGCAGAAGAGGGTTTAATTAAATTATTTGGAAAGCACTGATCTTTTGTTAAATGTCTAGCTAGTTTAATCAGACGCAAAACACCAGAAAAAAAGCAAGTAAGTTCATTTATCTGCCTTTATAGTGATGATTTGAGAACTTAAAATCTCCAATTGCAACCACTGGAAAATCTCCTGGTAAAATTTGGCTATGGTGAAACCCACACTTAACTGATTCAAGATTAAAAATCCAAGCAGATTTTGAAGGAATAAACAGCCAAGCAACCTCTTCTCATAATCCCTTATATGCTTGTTCAAAGAAATTCTAGAAATCAAGACATTTTGAAAACTTATCTTTGTTTTATGTTAGTATAGGAACCCTCATAATTCTGAAACATGTTGGATTTTCTTTGGTGTGTTTTTGGTCTCAGGCTGTTTTGAAAGGTGAAATAATTGCACCTTGAAGCTATCTGTCTTTTAGGTCTGCCACATTTGCTAGTAACTGTGTTCTTTTTAATTAAGCTGACTGTAAAAATAACCTATGTCTTTCTTTCATATGTAATTAGAGTGTTTTATACCTAACTACTGAAGCTATCTTCGTAACTGACCTCATGATGTGGTATGTGACAGTTACCACTGAACATATGGAAGCAAGTTTAAGACAATCTACTAAGTATCAACAATTTCAAATTCCAATAAACTGGGCCATATTTTTCCAACCCTTTCCTCTGCCACCCACACACCCCCTTGTCAGTTCTCTTCATGCAGCTGCAATATGACCTGAGTTGGGACTAACCAAGACCTTCTTTTACTGCAGGAAATAAACACTTGTCCCTGTGAACAGGCTATGTGACGAATTTGTAACACACTATAAAAGAGAAAAACTACCTTTGCAAATTCAATGGTCTTACAAGACATCACTAAAAACTGCCACAAAATAAAGTGACTGAAATTTCTATTTTCATATAAACAAGACTGACCACTCATGCGAATTGCAGTAATATTTCTGAATTATAAATACTGCTTTTCCAGTTGGTGAGTTTGTGATTTGAGACTATTTTAAAAATCATAAATATATACTACTGTCCCCATGCTGACTACATGCAGACTTTCAGGACACAGGATTAATGGTTAGGACTACATGAAGATTTTAATATACAACATTTCTAAATTGTCCTACTGACTTAATAATCTCAGTTACAGTTTGTAACAACTCAGTTACTGTTGTTTGCAGAGAAATGGGTAATTTAAATGCAATACTTTTTAAAGATGGAAAGACTAAAACCTTTTTGTAGAGACTGTATTTTTATTGAAATAATTATTTCCTATTTTCAGAGGCAGAGAGCAAAATAAAGGAGCATTGCTTTCTTAAAAAGTTCTATGACACTATTAGGTTCTAGATGCTTGATATTTCACAAAATTTTAGCTTAGTGGAATGCAGAATGACATGCAAGAATAATCCACAGGCTTTTCTGGTTAAGACACCTGAAAACCTCTGTTTAATAGTACCTTTAACAAAGATATTTAATCCACATATATTTAGAGGCATGGTGAAACCAAATCTTCACATAAAACAAGTTATCAAGTGTGAAGAATCATAACTATGCATTTACTGCAATCATGCACATTTTTTGTGCAATGACGTCTGTACTAAAACAAAACAAAAGAAAGCAAAGCAATTCAGCTTGTCTCACATTATTCAGAAATATTGGAATATCTTAAAGACTTTTTCCAATTCTTAAAGGATAATACCCAGGAAACTGGAGATGCACTTAAATTCAGCTACAGGTGACAAAGAAGAGCACCCATGTACACACCAGATGATTTTAAACGTTTCACAAAAAACCATTTTTGACAAATGTAACACTCACACAGAAGCAGACTTGAAGCCAGGCTTTGGAAATCGCTTCACTAGAACACACCAGTTAGTATGTAACTGACTCACAGTACTGAATATTGGTTTATAGCTCAACATAGATTCCCGATTTCTGCAGTATTAAAGGGGCACTGTTCTATAAACCAGACAGTGACTTCAAAATATCAACAATAAGTCTGAGTTTACCTTTATTCTATCCATGTATGCTTCCATTTTTAATTGCTCCACAGCTTTCCTGGCTTGAGAAATACTTGTTGTACTGTTTGACACCAGTTCCTTCATTTTGTCTTTCCTAGAAGACACAAAGTTGAGACCTTTTAAGGTACAGGTAGTGAATATAGCAACCACTGAGAGGACAGTTTTCTGAACTCAAACCAACCCTTGCCCACCACATAAGCACTGCCAGGCTGTCGGTCACAAATACAAAGCAGACACCACTTATTTCTGTTCTCTTGCTTCGTGGCACCTTATTGCATTACATATTTGCATCCTCCACCGTCAGCATTCCGCCTGAATCCTGCAAACGACATACAAATGGAGAGCACGTGACCATGACTTCAGTGTGAAAATGGTTGCCCTGGTTCACGTTGCCAACGCAGAACAGCTGTTCACAAACAGACCTTGCAGGCATTGCACAGTCTGGCTCCACGCCCCAGTTACACCTAGAAACATCAAAACAAGCTCAGAAATATGTGCAGTGGAAATGAATGCCACATCTCTCTCATCAAGCATCAGAATGAAATTTTAAGATAGAGAAGGACTCGGAATTCTGGCTTTCGATAAAAGAAGTTTAGAAATGCAGTAACAGATTAAGAAGAAATAATACAGTGGTTTCCAACTCTTTGCTTAGACATCCCCAGCACAGTCTAAAGATGACTAAACCCAGTACAGCACACCATACAGCATAAGAATGCTTTATTTTTTAAGAGATCTGCAGCTCTTGGAAAGGACGTCTAAGTAGGGTGTGTCAGTGTTTGGTTCCATTGCATTGCTACTGCCTGAGGGATTAAATCAACTCAATATCAAGCAGACCTCAGCACTGAAACCAAGTAAGTCTAGAGGACCACATTCAGACCTTGAATAACTTACAATATTTATGCCAGAGGTGGCCTGCACGTTAGACCCCCTCGTGCTGACACCACCATGCAGCACTGGCCCAGCACAAGCAACAGGTATATTTGGAAGTCACTGGAGGTTGGACTAAGGCCACATGGAAAGATGGTGGGATACAGATGACCTAGACAGGTCCCAGACTAGTTATACTACCCAGTAAGACTGAATGCTGAGGTTTCAATCAGGCAACTCTCCCCTGTGGCCCTCACCACAAGTGCCACCTGCAGCCAGATTGGTCTGGCACCAAGCGTCAGAAACCAACATAAAGTTCAGCAAAATGCCAAGGATACAGGGTGTGAGAGGCAGATGGGACATGGGAGAAAACACAAGGAGGCATTCTGTATTGCTGCCAAAGGAGTTTTAGGCTCGCGTCTTTCAAAATGAATACTTCCAGTTATTTCTGGATAAGAAGCAAACACCTAGAACCACACAAATTTCTGTTCTTGAACCTTGATAGCTTACCTGATCTAGTCACTGGGGTATAAGATACAAACAAGAAATAACGTAGGACGCTGGAAATGCTCTTGTAAGAAAACCCCTGTGTGTACAATGTCCCTGATAGACTCAAGAGTTAAAAAGTTAAAACTCCTCCATTCTCCTGCAATCCATAGTGCAGACAGAATGGAGGAGTAACTTTTTAACTGCTTTGATTTTGCAAAACACAAATGCTCAGAGACAAGGCAAAGACAGTTGTTTCTTCTCACAGCCTGGTATGAAACAGACTGTTTCTAAAAGTCAGTAACCTGTGCTGTAAAACAGGATGGTGGAATACAAATGCCATGGTGAGCCATGCTCAACACTAATTGGAAGAAACAAAAGGATCTTTTTCTTTCAGGTCTAGTATAAGTCAAGGCAGGGAAATGCTACTTTAAAATATATTAATTGTGCCAAACAAAACAAGAGCTTTAACATATGCCAAGACAAAGAACAGATTTTCTCTATATGCGTGTGTCATTTGAATGGAACACAAGTTTTCCCTTTGCATGCTCTGATGAAATAAAATCGTGTCAGAACACAGCAGGTTCTTTGTCCTCATCTTTGTTTACAATCTTTTAACTCATATTCCTCACAAGGACAGGACTGAATATATGTAGAGGAACTGGCTTTGCATAAAAAGCCACATATGGTACAAAACCCCACAACCAACCCCCAGCCTCCAATCAATTTTGAGATGTGTTTTGACTTGCAGTGGGAAGTCAAACAGCAGAAAAGATAGGATACATTCACAAAAGGAGAAGGTTTTGAATTACAGCTCATCTCTGGACTTTTTGTTTGACTCAACCCCCTCACTTTTAAGTATCAACCTATGCATAAAATTTAGAATAAACATGTTTAGCTTTGTTTACAAAATGATACCCCCCCACAAGGATGAATCATTCAATTTTATCATTTTCACATCTACCCTACTAATGATCACAAAGCCAAAAAAAGTCAAAGCTAAATCAAGTCAGAGGCCTTTCTACATTTGCCACGTACATTTAAATTAAACTGAATTAAGCAACTGCAGCTCTGTGAACAGTTCAGAGAATTCCAGATCGCCCAAGCTTTTCTGGCAGTTCATTCACTCAAACTGCAAAAGCTATAAACATTAGAGTTAGACAATTTGAACTGTCACTGGCTGCAACAAAGTTGGCAGGAACACTGTTCACAGTACTTCCAGCTAGTGTTTAAGCATTTACAGAATAAGGATTAAGTCCATAACAGAATTTGGAAAAGGCTATTAGGCATAAAAGTGCTTTAAAAACCCAAACCATGTTTCTAAAGTAATGCCACAAAGATAATATATCCTTATCTATATTCTAAAACACCAAATAAGAAACTCAAAAAAAAAAAAGAATATATGTATGTTGCCCAGCAAAGCATTTCACAGTATCAGAAAACAACAAGAAATGAGGCTTCCTAAAAAAAAAAAGAACTTCGAAAACAAACAAACAAAAAAAATGTCTGGCACTAGGTGTTTCAGACACTGGAGAAAATTTCCACTTATCCCCAGCAAGAGGTTTGTTTATACTCTGAAGCACAAACATTTTTTCAGTTCCAAATCCTGTTCCAACCTTGGCCTTTACATGCATTTAAATATTTAACTACTATATTTCTGGAAATGTTTAGCATCCGTTTAAGTATTTAATTTAAATTTTTTACCGACAGGTCTGGTTCCATAACTTTGTAAGACTGTCTTCTCCTCATACCTCTACCTTCTCTCACTCTCAGCAAACACAGTACATATTTGTGCATCGTTTAAGGCCCTATTACATATGGTGTGATGCTGACAGTGAGAATTGTATTCTCAAACCAGGCTGTGATAAAGGTCCTTGTTGCAGACAGCTTTTTATGACACTTGATTCTGTTTTCTTTAGGACCTATGATAATAACCTTAATATTAAAATTCTTTCATGAAATAAAATTGTTACTTAGAAATAAAGCTCTGGAGAGAACGGAAATTTTAATTACAAGAGAATCTATTACACACCCATCCCCTGGAATGTGAGGAAGCCTCTCCTTCAAACACCCTCTTGCAGGATGTGTTCCCTCTGAGGCTGCAGCCTGACAAATGGCTCTGATCCTCTCCCTTAAGATGACTCCTCTGAAACTGTCCAAGTATCCTCCAGGCCTTTAGTCCCACAGGAGGGCACATTTATCTTTATATTGTACCTGAGTGAGCAGTCCACAGGATCATGGAATGGTTTATGTTGGAAGGCACCTTTAAAGATCACCTGGTTCAAGGCCCCTGCAATGAGCAGGAACATCTTCTACTATAACAAGTTGCTCAGGGCCCCATCCAACTTGACCTGGAATGTTTCCAGGGATGGAGCATCCACCACTTCTTTGGGCAGCCTGTTACAGTGTTTCGCCACACTAATGATAAAAATTTTTTCCTTCCCTCTGGTCTAAATCAACCCTCTTTTAGTTTAAAACCATTGCCCTTTGTCCTTTCACAAATGTCCTGGCCCTGCTAAAAATTCTGTCCCAGGTTTTCATATAAGCCCCTTTTTAATACTGAAAGGCTGCAATAAGCTCTCCCTGGAGCCTTTGCTTCTCCAGGATGAGCAATTCCAACTCCTGCAGATGTTCCTCATGGGAGAGGTGCTCCAGACCCTTGATATCCTGGTGTCCCTCTCCTGGACTCGCTCCAACAGGTCAATGTCCTTCCCGTGCTGGGGACCCAAGAGCTGGATGCAGTGTGGGGTCTCACCAGAGCTGAGCAGAGGGGCAGCATCACCTCCCTCGCCCTGCTGACCACATCGCTTTTGATACTTAAAAGGAGCCACTTCTCCCCATCATTTGAGTTACGTAAAACCCCTTGAACCAGGAATTCTCAGATGGGTTTGCTAATGCTCATTCCTGGCTGTTTTTATGCTGGATCGATACAGGCATGCACAGGTTCTGATAATCACCGTAGTTACAGTAGCTATGCTAATGAGCAGCCTACACGCAGTCTGCATGTTACTGATGCAGCCAGCAGCCCTGATGATGTAGAGGCTCTTTTATCCCGTGTATTTTTGACCAGCACAGGAGTTCATTGACCTGGTCTCTATTGATTCTTTTCTTTTAGGGTAACACCGACCGTGCTAACAAAGAGCAGTGGCAGCAGCTACACAGCCTTTTTTAGCCAAACAGTTTCTGCTGACTGGCACCCCACACCAGACAGCCCTTTCCCAAAGCATCTCTCCTGAAAGCTGTGCATCGGCAGCCTCCCAGTCAGCTGCATTTTCTGGGTTTTGTGCTTTTTTTACCTTGCTTCATCCTTTTTCTGGGTGCAGGTAACTCACATGTGCCCAAGTTTTTTATTTTCCGGGCTCCTAAAGATGCTTGTGAAGAGTAGTTTTCTTTTTCTATTTTTACGGTGGATGATTGTACCCAACAGTGCTTCAAAGGCAAACTTATCTTATGATAATGAAGAAAGCTGCATTAATATTTGCAGGTATATCTTGACCCTGCACCGGGGTAAAGAATGCAACCTTCGCTTACAAAACATTATAAATACTTGTTAGTAAAATGCAGAGAAAGTCTAAAAATTTGAGTAACAGAGAAGCAAAATAAAATTTTCAAGCTCTTCGGGATGGATTTCTACAAGTAACAGGGATGAAAAGCTGCAATTTACCACCCCCCCCCCCCCNGGGATGAAAAACGCCAATTATTTTCCCCCCCCCCCCCCCAGCTCCAAGTACAACGTTTAAATGCCGTACCAGAAAAGTGACCTCTAGAATTCAATCGAAAAAGCTCTAAACCAAATTGCTGCCTTAATCTAAAGTGATGGACTTGAAATTACTAGATTAGAAAACCTGAGGTTGACAGCTCTGAAGAAAACCTTCCACACAAGCTTTGTACTTCTTGGATCACACAGCCCCATAGGAAAGTTAACCCAATCATTCAACTTAGTCCCAGTGACATTAGCTGGAATCATCCCTGGATAATGACCTGCAAATCACATCCTACATTGAGAAAAGATCTTCATTTTTTGATTTAATTATCCACTTGCAGGAACATAAACAGCAAAATTTACAGCCTCCCAGCTGTCCGATGCCAAACTGGTACACTAAAGATATTTAAAAAAAGGATAAAGAAGAAAAAAAAAAGGAAAAAAAAAAGGAAAAAAATGCAACTTCCCCTCCTATCTCAGTTCTTACTCTAAGATTTACAGCAGCTGATGTAACTCTGTAAACAGAGAGGGAGAGTAAGGAATCCTTTTATTTCTCTATCTCATGTCGACACAAAGAAATACTAGAAAATCACTACAGCTTTTCACTCCGTCTCCTAAGGAGAAGCTTAGTAGTACAAGCAGAAATGATTAGATTAAAGGCAAGACTATTGTTCACGATAAGGAAGGAATGCAATTTTCATGCCATAAACGTGGTGACTTTGGAAAGAACTTCTAATCATGTAACTGCAAATCAGCGAAACTCCAACAGCTCTGTTCTCATCTAACATATCCAGTACTATATCCAGTCCAACTGTCAAGTTCCAAAAATCCTTGCCACCGTACCCAAATTTTTACTCAAAAATATAATCTTGCTTCTCAACATCAAAAAAATCAAAGGAAACAATGGCTGAACTAATGTGATATTTCCCAGGGACAATCTTTTCTTGCAATATTATTTATTATCAGCATACGGGTTATGAGAACATATAGCCCAGCAAACCAGCAGAGATTCTGAAAGTCTGAGGCAGAAGGATGATCCCTGTCTACTGTTTTACCTCTTTAGCTAATTTTGAAAGATAGCTGTGAGCTTTTAAAGAAATACCCAGGGAATTTTGATTAAACCTCGCTTAAAATGTATTTGGACTGAATTGTAACCTACAAGGTAGGGACAGCGCCTCCGGAAAGCTCGGCACTGCATCACCTGCAGGGCAGAAGCGGTTTTCAAGTTGTTATTCCGAGTTTTCTGTCTCACTGCACTGCCCTAATGGCTCTGCTGTGCAGCAGCTCCCAGCACCGCACGCCAGTGATCACCACCAGTAGCAGCCGGGCAGCGGGAGTTATTCCTCCGTCAGCGCGAGCTATCAGCAGGAAAAGCGGCCACTTCCTTGAGCCTTTGCCCCCGGCAGCTGACGGAGGAGGAACGAGCACGCAGGGCAGAGACCCCCTCCCCGCCGCCCGCGGGATACCTGGGCTCGGGGCAGGTTCTCCGGAGAAGGATGCTCCCCGCCGGTGCCAGCCACAACGGAGCCCAGACCCCGACTGCTGCGGATAACCGGGAAACTCCGGCTCGCGCGGCCGCCGCCGCCGGGCGTTGTTTACCCGCAGAGCCCGCGGGACCACCGGGATGCCGGGCGGAGCGGCCGAGGCGTTCCCAGGACTCCAGCGCCGACCGCGGCGGCGGCGAAACCCCCGCGCTGAAACCCCGGCCCGCCCCTCCCGGCACCTTCTCCCGCCCGGGCACTCCCTCCCTGCCGCTGTCCCTCCCTCCCCGTGCGGTGCTGCGGGCAGCCCGGCCGTGGCACATGGCTCGGGGGGCGGGGCGGCCCCCGGTGCCACCGCCCTCACGCGCCGCCTGCCTCTGCCCCTCCTTACTCCTGCTGCAGCCGCCTCCTGCCCCGGCTCCAGCAGGCGCTAGGGTCCAAGCGATCATCCAGATATTTCTCAAATAGAAACACAAAAGCAATTAGGCCGGGAAAGACCGCTGAGATCATCGAGTCCAATCTTGATTGAACAGCACCCTGTCAACCAGACCATGGCAATATGTGCCATATCCAGTCTTTCCTTAAATGCATCCAGGGACAGTGGCTCCAGCACCTCCCTGGGCATCCATTCCAATGTTTAATCACCCTTTATGTGAAGAAATTCTTCCTACTGTTGAACCTGAACCTCCCCTGGCACAGCTTGAGGCCATTCCCTCTTATCCTGTCACTTGTTACCCGGGAGAAGAGACCGACACACACCTGGCTCCAGCCTCCTGTCCCTTGGTCGTAGAGTGATAAGGTCTCTAGAGTTTCCTTTTCTCCAGGCTAAATATCCCAAGCTCCTGCAGCAGCTCCTTATAGGACCTGAGTTCCAGACCCTTCACCAAGGTATTTTCCTTTCTCTGGACATGCTCCAGCACCTTGGTGTCCTTCCTGAACCAAGGGGCCCAAAATTGAGCACAGAATACTCAAGGTGCACCCTCCCCCGTGTTGTGCACAGTAGTCACTGTCCTGGTCATGCTGGCCACGCTATTCCTGATGCAGGCCAGGATGCCATTGGTCTCCCTGGCCACCTGGGCACAGCTGGCTCATACGCAACTGGGTGTCAATCGGCACATCCAGGTCCTTTTCCAGTGGGCCCCTTTCCAGCTACTTTGCCCCAAACCTGTTGCACTGTACCTCAAACAGCCAAGCCCGCATGGCACTGGGATTCGGGATGAGAACCCACAGGGTCTGTCCTGCCCTCACACTGAACAACGGGAAGGATGAAGTAAAAAGCCTGCCATGAGAAATGGAACTGCTGTGGGAAAGGGGCTACTTAGACTCACCTTGCCAGGGCTAGTATCTCAGAACAATACAATTCAGCTTCATAGATCAATTTTTATATATTTCTCCCTGTAAAAGCTGTACAGGTCAGCAGCATTTGAAAGTGCCAAGTAACATTTTTAACTGAAAATGTTGTCAGCCACGATAACCCATTGGCACAATCACCAGAGTCTCATTAATTTGTTCCTCAGTAACGTAGCTGTTCCCTCTGGAGGGGAGTATGTTTTCTCCTACTCTTCCCTCAGCACTTTTTCTCATTCCATCATACTGAATGGAGCAGAATTTCCAAGTAACATTTGTTTTCTATATGAAAGAGAACAAGGAAGAGTCCTATTTTTAAAGGTGCTTTGGAGCAAGGGCAGCCTCTTCTGAGACTGAGTCAATGGCTTTTGGGGTAGTGGGGCTTGGCAGAAGGAGATGCAACAGGAAGAAGGTAAACATCACTAAATATAAATAGGTAAGTTCATAAGCTTCCCATAACTAGAGTTCCAGAAACTGATGGAAACCTCACTGGCCTCTACTGCTGCTCTTTCATTCATGTTCAACCACATCATCAGTCTACAACAGGCCCCATTTCATAGACAAAGGATTTACATGCTGTTAGGCAAAGAGCACATTAGATGGTTCTAATCATGAGACTGTTGTCACTCAGTATTTTTACCACTAGATTCTAACAATTTTATGACTTAAGCTAAAATGTAAAGGTGGGAAATGGTTGTTTTCAAATGTATTTTCATCATGTATTACACAAATATTTCTTTTAAATTGCTTTCTTCTAAATGTGCAAACTCTTACCTTCCACCACAACCAGGAGTCTCCCCCAGAGGTTCTAAAGGCAATATCCACACAGCTAACACAAATTCCTTAAATTTACATGAACTAGCCCCTAATGAGTCTTATACGGGCTTCAGTCAATTGCATTAGAGAATCATGATTTTAAATTTTTTTTTCTGGGAATGCTAACTCAAAGTTGGAAACAGTAAGCAAACTCCTCTTTTACTCAACTACCTCCTGCTGTGTAACCCAGAATAGTTTAAGAGTCTACTCAGAACAGCCACATTCAATTTTTAATCCTTTTTCAAGATTGTGAAATACACAACAGAACCTATTACAGAAATCCAGATGCAAAATCAGTGCCTTTCTGACTCTACTCCAGAGCAGTAAAGGCAAATAAATCTCTAAACAGAGGTCATTTGTCAGTAATTTGTAACTTACTACAGTAGCAAAGGAAAAAATGCTGTCTGTACATATACAGGCTTAAATACTCCTGTGGATATTTTTCAAGGCAAGCAGAGCTTTTAAATAGCAATTGTTTGATTATTTTTGTGATAGAGTAGCAGCATATGGAAGTGTGACTTGCATTTTCATATGCAAGAAGGAAAAAAACCCCAACACAGCTTTAAACAAAAAAAGGCATGAAGAAATTAAAAGGTAAACTAAAAGTTTGTTAGTAGCATGCCAGGTGATATTTCCCCCACTGCTCCATTGAGTTATCTTTTATTATTATTATTATTTTATTTTTGCTTAATTCAGTTCAGACTTCCCCCCTCCCCCCCCGTTCACTGTCATGGGTTTGTCTGAACAGTGGATCCCTAAATACAAGATCAGGGTTCCCTCTCAGTAATGGGCTGGAGACTCCCTCTCCCCAACATGAGTGAATATCCAGCTAGTGCCTCCCCTTCCCTTTCTCACCATGTCTCTCCACTATCAGAAAATAAAAGTCTGGGTTTACCACAGAATCCTGAAATCAGGATTGCCCCATGAACCTCTCCCAAACCCTGGCTTCCAACAGAAATAGCCTCACATCCTGTCAGATGACTCCCCCAGATCCCAAGTCTTCCAATTTCCACCGCTCTTTCTGAGAATCCAGAGAGAAGCTGCTTTTCTGCCTTTGCAGCTCAGACAGGTGTTCAGTGAGAAGGCAGATGGAAGGAAGGGGAATGTCTCTGCTTTGAGAGCCATCATTTCATCCAAATTCTAGTCATGCGTCCTGTGGGAAGGAAGGACACACACATGTGCAAAGTGGTATGCCTAGAGTTTCCCACTTCCCATCTTACACTTACCACCTTCAGTTTGACAGACACAGGATGTAGTCCATAAACAGAACTTTTCCACTTCAGGATTTTTAAAATATGGAAGACATGGGAATCAGCAGAAATTGATCTGGAGCAAGGTGTGAAAGATTCCCTAAAAGAAGAAAGTTGCAACTAAGCCAAAAACATGTTTCTAATCATCTCAAAATGGTTTGGTACAAAGATCTGTTTATTACCCAACAATGTGACAGTGTATATACAAATACAGTGTGGAATGTGACATTTACAGGAAATTTAAGTACATCATGCACAGACACATTGCAATGTTGTTTTAATAGTTCCAGAATATTAAGCTGAATAAATATTCCTTGCTTCAAAAAATCATTTTTACTTTTACATAAAAATATATAATATTGCACTCTTTACAAGGCCAGCAATTTTGCATATTAGTTTGTAACAAGTGTAATTCTACTTTATAAAAAAATAAGCCTTTGTGAGCAACACCCCAAAACAGGGAGCACAAAAGCACCCCAAAACCACAATGTTTGTCTTTTTTCTCTGAAACAAAGCACATCACATCAACATGAGCCAGGAAGCTTTTCAGTCTGTATTTGGACCTTACATTAACATTTAGACAGAGAAAAAAAGCTAAAGCCATCCCATATACTGCTGCTACAATAATATGCAGTTTAAAATTCAATCCATACAGTATGCAGCCATTTGCTTAACTGAACCAATGACGAGCCTTTGAGTCATGAACTATGAGAACATTTTTCTTAAGTTTTTCTAGCTTGAAAAGTTCTTCAACTGGGAAGTCTCAAGAATTTATGACGACTATTTGGACTTTTCAAAAGAACGGTAAAGATTGCTTATGTGTGTGTCACCTTCGTCACAACCTGACAATGTCACATAAAGTGTTCTGAAAGGAGATGAGCCTTATGCATGAGAAGATGCAGCAGTTTGAATGGCAAGAGCAGAACATGGCAGTGATGAAAAAGCAAAGCAATTTAAAAGGAAAATGTAACTACATCAGACTGGCGTAGCACTCTTGCTTTACCATTCGCATGACTAGTAGGCACTCACTCATGGTGTCAGGTTTAGAGGTCTTCAAATTCATCAACTGAAATACAAATTTTTCATCTGCCCTAAGAATTCAAATTTGTTAAGCCTTTCACTACAGATGCCTGCTTTTCCCTCTCATAAAATAGCACCCAGGAATACACAACAAATTTGCACAGTGAATCTGTGTAAACCTTTCCAAATCATCTGATGCTTATGAACATTAATTATTCAAGCAGTTAGATTCAAACATTTTACAGTGTATTGAACCTCAATGACACTAGAACAGGAGCACATCTGTGCCTTCTTTCACACCTCTTTCTAGAGCTCTGAAAGATAAGCTGTGTGTGTACACAACAGATGTTCTGCCACAGAACTGCAATAGCCAACTATCACAAAGTTAGGGAGTTCACACTGCATTGTGATCTAACCACTGTTTCATGATGCCATGAGTATTCCACCCACCGCTAAGACAAATATTTTATTTCTGTCTGTTGCAAAGACTATTACATTAACAGAGAAGATGGCAAAAATTACAAATATAAAGATAGCAGGAATTCAATTTTTAGCATTACAATATCATAAGATGGTGCAAAAAGCACCTACTAAGTTCTTTGCTTCTCAAAAAAAGCAATTTTAAGTGGTCGTTGATTTTTAAGTTTTGAATTGCTTATCCCAGAGCTAACCATACCACACTCAACTGATCAGATATACATATGCTGACATTCAAATAGATATTTACAGAACTTGATGCTGCTGATACTTTACAAACTAATAGGGGGAATAAGCATAATCAATTTTTTTAAATACTTCTGTCCAAGAAGTGATTTAAAAAAATACTGTTGGTGTTTTATATTGCAGTATTGAGCATTTATTTATTAGTCACTTTGCTGGCATTGGATAATATGACCAGAGCTTCCTGCTGACCTGGGTATGCTTCAAATTTCTGCATGCACATATGCAATCTTACAACCACCTTAGACTGCTCTTTTAAAAAAACCCCATCTATTCAGTCATTCTAGAGACATTCAAAGTACTTGAGAGTCCAGTTAAATCAGAGATCCTACGACCTGTTTTGGATTAAAGTGCATCAGAGCCATGGGTGAGCAGCAGCCCCACGGTCACCCGGCAGCATAGCTGCTGAGGAACGAGTAGAACATGGGCAGCTTCAGGCGCTGCTGGTCCTTGCGGCACCAGGCGATGACATTGCCATCACTGTTGGCAGTGAACAAGTGGTGACCGTCGCAGGAAAACGTAAGGCTGCAAAACAAGGAAAGGGTCTATTTTTATACCAAACATGGCTATTTATAATGCTAGAAGACATGAGAAGCCCATGAGAGTTCAGCTGTCAGGGGAGGCCCAGTGCCAGCATTAACGCAGCAGTAAGTTTGCAGATACCCGCTCACCTATTTGTACCCAAACAGGCTGAACCACAGCCTTGGCCAGCATTTCAACATTCCCTGCAGTTTAACACTCATTTCTTTACAGTGTCAGAGACAAGGGCAGGATCAGTAGCAAAATCCTACCCCCTTCTCTTCTGTTTCTGAAAGGAAGGATTTTCTGCAACAGAGGCCGGTGCCCTCTGAACTTGCTTTGCTGACAAAGGCAGAAACTAAATCCATCAGATTTCACGGCACAGCACAAGACTTTTGTTCAGATGGGCATTTCTTGTGCTGTAACAGGGCTAGTTAAGCCCTTCAGTCATGCCATGAGTAATATTAGAGAGCATGAAGGTCAGCATCCATTTTCTGTCACATTTACACAGGAAACTTTAAATTATTCAATAGCTACTAAATCATTATCAACAAGCTTTGTGAAATATGCTGCTTAAAGGAAGTAACAAAGACAATAACTGCTATCAGAGAGTTTTTTTATTTCTAAAAAAAAAAAAAGGTAGTTTTGATTTTAAATGGTATTCCACCAACAGTCAAAAGAGAATTTTTCAGAGTAATTTGTCACTATGCTAACATTAAGACGATAAAATTTTGGCATAACTCATAGACCTCTGTGCAGACTACTGTACCAGTGGGGCTATCAGAGACTGGATCCTTTGGCTGTGTTCTGAAAACACTTTGGCATGAGAATTCTGCTCATATAAATCAAGGGGACTTAGAGAAAACTAACTAAACAAGCACTCCAAAATGGCAGCTTCCAGGCTACGCTGAGTTTACCTTTTTCTCCACCATTTCTCTCCAGCATCAGAAAAAATGGTGAGGGAAAAGGCAGTATTTGCATTTAATTTTGAGGAAGAAACACTGTCTATTTAAGTCTGACAAAGTTAATATTATCTCATTTTAACACAGATTCTGAGGAAAAATATTAAGTTTTAAAATAAGAGGAGTAGCTATTGGTCTGTTTTCAAGGGAATCCTGCTAATTTCCATCTGCCAGCAGCAGAACCTAGTTATTACTGTCATTACAAATCCAGTACACTTGTGTTCACTTTGCTTTCATGAATAATTTGTAGGTTTGCATTGCTCTTTTTAGACATGGGTGCTTACCTCCTGTTTTCATGTTGAGCACTCAAGACTATTTTGTTGTGGTTTTGTTAGTTTTTTTTTTCCCCCAAAGACAAAAATGCTTTCATTGTATACTTAAGATTTTTTTTACCTTACAATAGGTTTGGCTGACTTTGAAAATGTTATTTCTCGTACTGGCTTCAAGTCCCACGTACTCCACAGCCTGAAAGAAAGAGTCATTTTTCTTCACACTTGCTTTTACAAACATTCAGTGATAAACAATCTGTTTAGCAACTGCTAAGACTGGGAGCTGAGTAACAGCTTGTCCAACTTCTTTAAAGCCAAATACCAGCATGATGTTTGGCTACATGCTCTCAAACTGTGAGCCTAAGTTATAGAGCATTTTAATAAACAAACATTTCAAATGCTTACCTTACAACTCCATTTTCAAGGCCCCCTGCAATCACATTGACAGACACCCCTTCAGGTTGGTTAGAGAAAGCAACAGAGCAAATACTTTCCCTGCAGTGCACGTGTCCAACAAGATCACCATTAACTGTCCACAGTCTCAAATCACTGCCTCCTCCAACTGCAACAGAACACAGGATGGGAGTATTAAAAAAATAAATCCAGAGCACAGTTAAGTCTATAATGGCAAAGAATTCAACTTCTGGAGAGTTCATAAGGTTTAAATGACTGAATGATGTCTGCAATTACTTCTCTCTCTGTGACAGGAAGCACACAAACCATCAAGCCACTGCTTGTGATGCAGTGATTTAGAAGCATCACATCATATTTATGGAACATTTTACTTACAAAACACTATGTGAATTTACTTTAAATGACCAATTTTCATGTACTAACAGGGAAGGCACTAAGATGAAACTCATACTAGGTATTTAAGCAGTTGGTTCTCATACCTTAGCTTACATTTTAAGCAAAATACTAAAAAAAAATAGCAAGCGCAGTTCTCCTACCTGGTTATCTGGCATTATTTGATTCTATCAGAGAACTAATAACCCAATTACTGCTTGTGTCTTAAAGGGAATTGTCTTAAAAGGAAATGTAGTGTCCCTTACTCATTAAAGAATACAATATTTTGCAGAAAAAACTTATTTGTGAGCTATAGAAATGGACTTAAAAGTCTCCAAGTAAGTTTAAAAATCTAAATACTAGTTTTCTGAAACTGCCAGAATAATGTCCCCTTGTCCTTTAATACCCCTTGCCTGTGCTCTATAATAACTGTATTCCCCTGAAGAACTGTACCTTTGACAACAAATCTCTGTTAAAATGAAAGCAGCCAACATCACAAAAATTTAAGTCTCCTAGGCATCTTTAAAATTTCAAGTCTTTTTATAAAGAGACCAAGCTGTTGGTCTTCATATCTTTACAATATATTCAAACACCTGCCTAATCACTTCTGGAGAAATTTGTATGTTACTACATAAAAAAAACCCCAAAATGTTGCTCCTGTATGACTGAAAGAATCCTCAGATGATTCATACACACTCAGTAACTAATTAATTACAAGTCTCATGATTCATTGGGTCTGCAAGTCAAAACAGCTTTCTTGACTGGCAAATATACCTGAATCACAAACTGTTGCAATATCACCAGTGGTTTCACTAGCTGAAACTGCAGTCACAGGACTCTTGTGTCCAGCCAGACTCTGGACATAGCACAGCCTGAAGAAAACAAAGGGAACAAACCTAAATTTCAAACTCAAATGCAGAAAAGGTCCTTTGAGGAAAATATTAAAGAGTTGCACTAATTTCAATCAACATTTTGCACAATTATAGTATTTTTCATATTCACTACAAAATTTTAGCACCTTCTATGAGAAAAAACAGTAAGGGTTTGACTTCACAATAAGGTGTACACACAAAAAACCTCAACTAACTTCAAAGGGGCAAAGAAACCCAAGAGTGGGAAAACCTGTATTCATAAGAAAGCTGTGGGAAAGAGTTACATATGTACTTGTACCTGTTCAAATCCCATATTATGCAGGTTCCATCTCTGCTGACACTTATCATTATACTGTATGGTTTGCACACAAACAGGCTTGTTATTTCTGCTGTGTGTCCATACAGATGGACTTGTGACTCCATTTCTATCTCTGAAGGCTGAAAAACAAAGAAAACAAACTCTCATGAAAAAGAAACTTAATGTCCTTTTTCTAAAAGAGATGAGCCTAGTTTCATTCTTAGATTTCAAAGAATGTCCATTGCTTCTAATATCATCATTTTAGCAACTATATTCATGCTTTATTATGTTTAATACTTTATAATGTGATAAGACATAGATACCATTTATGTTCAGCTTTTTGCTTCCAGTGCTTTAGCCTCAGCAAATATTTTGATGTGATCTGATGAACCACAATGAAAAACTACTGTAGTTCCATCTCAATTACACACCTTGAAGTCGGCTGATTTGTTTTCTGCAAGACTGCTCTTTCCATATGACAGTAAAATGACAGTTCTCAATATTTTAGCATCTAGTGGAAGCACTTGGAAACATAAAAGAACCAGCTGAGAAGTTGTCACTCTGTACAGCAAATTAGTAGGAATTCCTCAAGTTGGTGCCAAGTTCTTCCATGAGACCAAGTTGGAAAAGCATGCAGGAAGTCAAGTTTAAATATAGAAATTGCTAGGTAAAAATTAAAGCAGCAAAATTTAACACCAAACAACAATTTTTATTCAAGTTATATAATTTGAAATGATTCTGACTTCCTGAAAACTGGCTAAGGTGAAGGAGCTACTTAATCAGAATGCTAATGCTTTATTTAAGACAACTTGCTGTACAGAGATTAGAATAAATCTTTGCAAAGGAAGAGAACAGTTTTCTGCTTGTTTCCTCATACATCAGAGCACATCATCTGCATTTTTGTATGAGGGTACAGGATGCCTACCTATAGCAGGTCTACAAAAAAACCTTGAAAGTTCAAACAGACAAGATAAAAGTATACATATGCTCAGCTCACAGGCTGTAGAAAATTTACATGTCTTTGCACTAAAAGGAACAATATAATTTGTGTAATACTGGAAAAGGCAATGCACTGTCTGACAACAGAAAGATCTGCTAGTTTGCTCTTGCTACTGAGCCTCTCATCCACATAAGACATTTGTGAAAGTACCCAGCTGTCATTCTTAGTGATACCTCACATATAAAAACTCTTCTTCAATCCTTGCTCAGTTAAGAGAAAAAAAATTGTACCAAAATTTTCCATAACAGCAACAAACAAATTTGTGTTTTTATGAAGAACTGATTTTGATAACCCTTTTGCTGTGCTCCTCCCACCTCCTTTAAAGTGTTTGCTCTTGATCTGCATTTCAACACTTGAACTGAAAGCAGCACCCACCTTTAGCAGCTTCTCTCTACTGTACCAACAGCCATGGTTTATTGATTCTTATTGTAACAATATTGCAATGAGACAAGCTGGAATTCTAATGCCAACTGCATTATATTAAGTTTTAACAAGTTATGAAATATGTGTTTCTCATACCTGAAATGTTGTCCCCTTCTTACTTCCCCCCTGTTTTTAGGTGGCAACCCCTAAAATGGAATCTAGATGGGGGAAAACATGCCTGTATGTATCTACCTTTAAACAGCAGCTCTTTCTGCCTACAGCACTCGAATGGAGAATTGAAATGATCACCTCCCAGCTTTACTCAAACAGGTTCTTCAAGTGCACTCTCTGTTTGCATGACAGCTCTAACAGTCAGCAAGTGAAGGCTGAAGGAATATGTACAACCAGACATCTGTGGCTGAGGGTCTCTTGCAGGTGTGACTCATTGTCAACAGATCAGTGTCTAAGCAGTACTTCATGGGGCTTTGACCATGGTAGGGCAAGGAAAAATAGAGCACCTGAAGCACAACATGGAGGCATTTTTGAATTCTGACAGCATGCCTTTGAGTTCCCATATCCAATTAACAACATGATACCTACTTCATGCCCATGCACTGCACTTATACAAATGTGAAACAGGGCAAAATATTCATGTTTCAAGTACTGCATTATAACAAACTGTTCACTTTATCGCTGGTCAGCACACGAGACGGATACAGAGCAGATGTCAGAAAGCACGCTTGCATTCCCTGCAGCCCTGACTTGGGTAACTGACTCAAGGAAAGGAGCTACAAAATTGACACAAGGTCCCTCTGCCTGGGGGCACATGAAACTGTCAGTACTGAGAAACTCAGAAAAGATGGTCTCAAAGAACATCATCTGTGCAGATGAACAAAAATCACTTGTTTCTAGGAAACAGAAGGAACTCAAGAATCATAACCCCACTAACTGGAAATTCTTTTCAGCTTTGCAGAAGGCAAGTATATTTAATTTCTATTAAAAAAAATTAACTGGAATCCAAGTCTCAGTATAGGTTATTTACAAGTTCACTATTCTGGGGAGGAGTTCAGGTGTCTGACTTAAGATCCAACTGACCAAAGCTTGCAGGCTTCAAGCTCTACTTAATTTTCTGTACTCAAAGTGCTGCTGAGCTTAGGAAGTGTGAGTGGCAGATCACCAGAAACTGGAAGAAAGCCAAGAGGAAACAAATTTTAAAAATCACAGTGTTTGTGCTCTTTCTAGTCTAAGCATCTGCTGTGTGCCACTACAGAAAACAGAAAACTGGGTAGACAAGGCTGATCATACCAAGGTTCTCTCTAGCTCCTGCTAATGTAGTGATTCAAAGGCATCAAGGAGTACTACAAATATGTTTGCCAATACCTGTATCAAGGTACATCTGGGAAATCAGTTTAGTTCAGTTGTTGTTAGAAAAGTTGCCTACTCTTTGTTAGAACAATGGAGAATAGAAGTTACTGCTAAAGAAAGTATGGAAGCTTCAAAACTCAGTCAGATTCAGATTTTTAATCTGGAGTTCTATTTATGCTTTCGTACCATGTTTATTAGCAAACAGTATCACGGGAGTTTCTACTACTCTCAGTATTTTCCACGAACAGATTAAGTAATGCAAGTTCCTGCCTTCCTTCCTCACAGCTTTTCCCCCTGGAGAACATGACAAAGTAAAGAGGCTTGGTGGTTAATACATGCACTGTCTGAGAATTCATCCTGGCTCTCTGTAGTTTAAGTGCCTTCTGCACTTGAATTATTGTTTACTTTGGGGAATTGCATACCACAGTTTCAGTTAAAGCATTGAAAGGTTCTGTTGCCTTCACAGAAAAAGTTACTCCTTAATGCAGGGAGCTTCACTGTGCCAGAGAGCTTCAGTTCCAAGCCCTGGCCTGAACACAGTCAGAGCTGTACATGTTTTGCACTCAGGTGATGAGGGCTTACTAAAGGCTAGCTGTATATAAACAACAGCTTAAAAACACATGCTGAGATGTCAAAGGATCCTTCAAAAATAAATACTAAAAATGCATGTAATTTTTATAGCAGTTATCCAGTATATGTCTCTTTTTCTCATTTTTCCTGTTAAAAAGAAAGACTAATAGTGATTACACCTACATCCTTACTTATGAATTCTGTCCAATGTAACTTACCATACTGCTAGTAAATCTGTTCATATATGCTGTGATGACACCGGATTTACTACCTGTGAACAGCTGACAACTGTCTGGCACCCAAGCACAACTTGTTACCTTGGAAAGAGAAAACAAAGCCAGAAAAAAGTGAAACAGAAAAGCTATTCTAGCTGCTATTTTTGTTATGCCATTGCATTTGGTCAAACTGATTCTTTACTAACTATCCTAAGAAAAGCCATGTAAAACACCTAAACTAAAGGAATCCAAGAGCTAAAATACAGCTGCACTAGGTTATATTTGTTCCTATGTCAGAAACAAAGTAAAGAGGGAGTTCTATGTAGCCTGGAATTCACAGCTAAAGAGCAGTGAACTAGTGCAGGCTTCAAGATCAGCCACCAAAATCTTTTCGTCAGGATCTTACCAATCACTGGAGTGTGATGGAGATTATGCAGCATTCCCTAACAATCTTTTAGACAATCTTTTTCAAATGAATCCTAAACTACAATGAAGTTCTTCTTCTAACATGAGGTCCCTATATTTTTTTCTGTATTGATTTTTCTTGGGACAGAACTTAAGCTTTTTAAAATATTCCATAGGAAGGAAAAGCTATAAATATCAAATTAATTCCAAAGGAATTTTTATCTAGTAGAGAAAACAACCAGGAACAAGATACAGTGGAGCCATGAGGAACACATTCCAAAGGAAACAAAAAATATTAAAGAGAGTTATGTTTGGATGCTCATCTCCAAAAAAGAGTGAAAGCAAGAGTACCATACTGCCAAGTCAAGCTACCACTTAAACGACCAACATTAATAGCAAGAAAATGATTGCTTCTTACCTGATGGAGCTGTGAACTCTGTATAAAATTTACTGGAGGTTCACTTTGCTTGCTTTTCAGCCGTAAAATGTTATCGGCATATCCCCAGCTCAGGATCGCTGACCACTGAATGTCAGTGCTGTGCATGCTCCTCACACCTGAAGGAAGGCACAGGAGATTGTGTCACAGGCACAGCAAGACTCAGTCACTTTAACAGTCAACAACAAAAGGCTCAGGTTCATGTTTTAGCACAAGCTAAAATATAAACTCCCCCCAAAGTTTCAAAATAAGATATGTTGTCCTGAGTTTTGCA
>VYZT01016477.1:0-37766 GCA_013400735.1 Pomatostomus ruficeps
CCCTAAACAAATAAGCAGCCCTTGAAGCAACCTTGAAAAAAGGTCTATGTCTTCTTCATGCTGGGATCAACAACTTTCACTCACAATGAAGTTCACAAAAAGAAAATAGCAGGTAATTAATGGTAATGATCCAAGAATCAGAATTTTCCAAGCCACACACTAATGGATAAAAAGCATAAGCGAGAATCAAGATTCATATAATTACACCAGTGTGACAGCAAGCTTTTTTATTTCCAAGTGATGTATTTTGGGTTATATTAATGCAAGAGGCCTCCATGCCCATGTCTGTAAGTGGTAGAGCAACTGTAGATAGTAGTGTAATTTCAGGGAACATCTTTACCTGTGGGATTTAGTATAATCTGGTGGATTATTCTATAAGAATCAAAAATTTTTATCCACCAGTGTGATGATGTTATGGTCACCAGGGATGATCATAAAATGGACACAGAAGAACATATTGCTTACTACAAGAGACTACTCTGGTGGGCAAACTCCAAAAGACACAGAAAAGCAGTGGGAACGGAATCAAGGTGTTTATGTACTGGCCAAAGTCTCAGGTTGTTCTTGATTTGTTTCAGTGTTTGCACACATTAAAACATTTCTGTCTTCCTTGAAGAGACATGGTGGGAAGATTTAGAATATATTCAGTTGTACCATCTAGCTGTCACCTCCATCTTTGCTCTTATTAGGTTAGTACTAATACTTAGTTGGCAGAATCAAACTTGGCATATCAGATTATTTGTCATTTGTCAGTAGTCGCTTTCTCTCCCACTTGCTTGAGGCAGAAGAAATTTAGTAATATCTGATTAATAAATGGTGAAATGCACTGATGGAATTCATTGGAGGTGGTTATAAATAAATGCATTGCAAGGACTTACGATTGTCTATCATGCTTTTAATATAACAAAGTATTCACAAGCAAAATCACTATAAATAATTATAAAAAATAAAACCTCACCCCAGGAGCACAATAATTACAGTAATTAGAGTTTCTCAATTATTATCTGGAATTAGCAAACAGCCAGTGCTAATAGTGTTAATAAGCACACAAAAGACCCTTTTTGTGAAAGGAAGCAAGGTTGACTACAGCAGAATGGATGTGGCACAAACAGGAATGAAGGTCAGCCACAAAGTGGTAAATAGCCCCTCTGCCTGTGCCCACACCTTTGTGCTGCCTAAACAGCCTCCCCTGCCATCGTACCCCTCAGGGGTGGTCTGCTTTCCTCATAGTCATTGCACACTCTTCCTCAGTGACATTTCCCTCCCAGGAGCCAGAAGGGCTGTATTTGCATAGGGGAAAAGAAAGAATACACTGATGGTTTTGCTTTTCCTTGGCTTGTTTTCCTGAACCTGTGGATGACATGTTATGTATGTGGCATTTCTTTGCAACAATGGGGATGACTGACTTTTCATGCTTAAAAGAACATTGGGTTCCACATGACAGTGAGGAGATCCATACAATGGTCTTTTGACAGAGGGAATATCTCCTTGATGCTGGCTTGCTAGAAAGCTTTACTTGTTCTAGGATAAATGGGGTCAGAAAAGGGTCGTTACTCCTAGGAAAACCTGTATGGGCACAGCCCTAAGGAGTAGTATGTTCATGTCTGGGGGTCCTCAGGATGTGCAGCATTGGTCAGCATTCAAGAGACATTTCTTAAACAGATGAAAATATCTTTCCTTAACAAATAAACCCCAAAGTCTTTGTGATGAACCAGATCTTCTTCAGATCTACCTGATGATAATTAGTGTTATCAACAGAGATTAGACATCCAAGAAAAACTGCTCCACAAAACCCTGTCCAAAGACTTCTTACTGGAAACAGATTAAAAGAAAAAAAAACCAAAAACTTCATAGGAAATTTCAACAACATAGAAAGTGTGTGAAACTTCCAATGGACTTACCACCTATGCTTAGAATGAAAATGGAATTTTTTATCACAAAGCTATTATGAAGTTTGTACTTACACATTTTACAAGCTTTGAGAATCTTCCATGCAGAAGATTCTTCTAATAAACAAAGGTAAACTCAAATTGTATTTAAGATTCAGATCACCCAATACTGTGATCTTGCAGAGGTGAAACACAGTGACTCCTCAGCACTTCTCACAAACAGCATATTTGTATTTAGTATAAATGGAAGAACACTCTGTCTAATTGAAACTGCCTCTAAATGTAATAAGCCAAATTACCTACCCTGGAATCAATTCAGGATACTGGTATTAGTGCTCCTTAGGAGCTGTGCCAAAGAGTTCGTATGCATCCTGGTGACTTAGATTTCATTTTAACTTTTCTACTCAAAGAAAGAAACCACATTTTATAAAGAAGAGGGAAAAGGTTGTTGTATTAATCCATTCCCTTCCTCAAGGTAATTCGAGTCCCAATTTCTTAAACACATAAATAGTGTCCTTCCCCATCCACAGGAAATTTTTTTCCTAATCATGTTTACCCCCCAAAAATGGGACCTGTGCTTATGGTACATAAACACAAAGTATTATATTCTGTTGTTATACTTTTGGTTTCACTGTAATTCTAGTATCTCTTATTAGATAGAGTACAGTTTATACTTCTACAGAATATCAATGAGAAAAACAGAAAACCAATCAAAATTTACAACTATTGTTAATCCTTCAAGTCAGTGAACCCTTCTAGTCATCAAAATAGATTTCATCTTTCTAGATTTTTAACCAGAAATAACAAGTTTGCATTACTGCATTATACATAGTAGGGGAGGAGCCCTTAGGGAAAACTTTGTCTGTTGTTCTTCAGGAAAGAGAAGGAAGGGCTCCTTGCAATTATTTAAAAAAGATGTGCCCAGATTAGCAATGTTAGCATCATGAAACAGAACATCAAGCTATAGGCACTCAGCACTGTCCCATGTCACTCACAGCAGATATGGGTTCAGCTCTCAGTGTTTTGTTGTTTTCTCATCTCCAGTAAAAGCTGTGTTTCAAAGAATGTTAATCAACACAGATTAATATCTTAATGCTTATTAATCCAATTGAGATAATTCACTTTGAGAAATGAACAAAAGAGGTTTAAGGATACACAAATACACTGACCCCTTTGTTGGACTAACTGAAGTACCACCAAGGTGTAAGATGCAACTTTACATACAGTTTGCAAGGAGAGAGGGCTTCAGGTTCTTGCTTGTAATGTCAGGGCTAGCAAAATATCTTCTTAACTGCAATTCACCTCATCTCAGCAGTCTCTTAAAGTTATCTCTCAGTCTCTCTGTGAAAGGAGAAGTATCCTGGAGGCACTGACATAGTTTTACTTTACCCAGCAGAGTAACATGTAGAGCTGTCTAAACTAACATCAGATGATCAGGTTTTAGAGCCAGAAGGCAATCCACTAACTAGGTGGTGCTCTGTCCCCAGCTAATGGCAGGATTTTGCTCTCAGAACAGAAGCACAGTTCAGAGCACAGGCTGTGCTGCTCGATGCAGGCACATCAGGCCCTTTGGAGCACAGGATCTGAGAAATACTCCCATGATTTCACATTTGTGTCAGGAATTCAGACAGGCTTTGAGGAGCTCCAGCTAATCCTGTAACCATCCTTCATCTTGGCATGGGACCACTCTTTTCATGTGTTCTGTGCTCAGCCTTTCTTCTTCCAAGGCTGTACTGAGGTGCGCAGAACTCCCTAAACGTAAGCAGTGAAACAGAGACAATCCATATTCCTCTCTTGGTATTAACAATGAAGGCAGGAACACTGGAACAGCTTTACCTTGGGTTTCCTTACCCTAAAGCAGCTCTTCCAGACCAAATCTTCTTTATGGTCAAAGGAAGGCCACACCATGGGTTTGACCTGTCATTTCAATTTCGTCTAACTGAGTCTGCCAGGTTGATGGCATGCTAACAGAATACCTGAGTCTTAAGAACAAAGGGATCATGCTCATTTTCTCAGGTGAAAAACATTAGTTTATGGCTGCTGCTGGACATGTCCAGAAAGCCTGCTCTTCTGGGCAGAAGCTGAATGAGGGTACACCCACCAGGCAACCTAGGGCTGTGCTTTTGGTGCAGCTTAAGGCAGAAGAAGGTGGAGAACTATGTCAGTTCTGAGTCGTCCCTGGAAGAAGTTGGACTGAGCTAGGAAAATTCATGGTGACATCTCTCCCCACCCTGGCAGCTGTGAACACCATAAAGACTTCTGGCTGACTTCACAAAGATCCATTCATCTGATGGTGCCAAACAGTATCTCAAATATTGTATTTTTCAATAGTTGTCCACACTTCTTTTAAAAAACTGTACAGTGAGGTGTAAAACTAAGAACAAACTTGCTCAAAAGCAAACAAAAGAAAATGAAAAAAAGGAAGAACGGGTTTTAGCTTCTGTCAAAGGTTGTTTTATAACATATAAAATGTTCTTATATCGTAATACATTTTTTGTCTGAAAAGTATTTAAATGTAAATGCTTTCAATTATTGAATGTTCTTTTTCTTCAAGTCAACCAAATAAAAGTATATGATGTTATCCAAGCTACATCTGTAAAATCTGTTAAAAATCTTACAAGTGAGCTTGGTTGGCTGTTTCATTTTATAGCCAAGAGGTTTCACTTCAAAATTTATGTCTGACTTATCATCATTACTTAGTTCAGGATTAATTTTAAATTAGAATGTATAATACTGCTCTTCACTAATGACAATCCATGCAGGGCATAGTCAGTTATATCACCCTCTTGCTAAGAATATTTCAGAATCAAAGGAAATTGGAAACTTTGAATCATCAGTGTTATTTAAACTGTTCTGTATGGACTACAAAGTGTATTTCACAGCCAGCTCACATATTAAGTCTGTAATATTACTCCTATTCCAAAATTCTAGGTAAATGAATTACTGTCCTGACTTTCCTACTGCCTTTAGCTACATGTGTCACATTGCCAAATGGTTAAATGTACAGCTTGGGAAGTCACAATTTGTGTTCATTTGCCATCCACAGCCTACATTATTTGTTATATTTAGAACTAGCAACAACTTTCTACCTTCATTTTTAATTCTAAGTTTCACACATTAGACTGTTTACTGGGGGATGGAACTAGAGAGTGGAAGTAGATCATTCTCTTATCCAGATTTCTAAAATTATTAGTAAAATAAACATGTTTGAAACAATTGGACAGTGTACCTTGGGATGAATAGATTAAACCAGAGCATTTTCATTATGTCTCTGGCAATCATCCTTTTATCTCATCTTGTGATGAACATCTGTATTTTTTGGCATGTTGGTAGGATATAAATGTGGGGTGTATGTGAACAAACTCTCAATTATAATTCTGCTCAGATGAGATTTCAAAATTATGTTTTCTGCTTTGAGGATGATATTTACTGTTATGGTAGCAACTGTGTGGAAAAAAAAACCTAGTGCATTTAATATTCAGTTCTGGAATCATGTGTCAAATATTTAGTTAAACCTTCTGTTAGTAAGGCTTTCTTTGTAAAACACATACCAAATGTTTATGAAATGGAAAAGAGATTTGTCAAGTTTTGGTAGCTAAAGCTGTGCAAAAAAGAAAAAATGAACATATGCTACCAGCAGTGTTTCTCGTATTTAATGAGTAAAACCATATTCTATTTTGTTGCAATTGTCTTTTCTTGTACAAATAAAGGCCCTGATCCAATAAGCATTTATAAATGTGATTTTGATTTACACTAGTTCATCTACTTCTGTCTTTAAGACACCTTTGCATTTATTTGGGTGGTCCTAGAGGAGATGGGAGATGGATCTTTAAGCATTTACTTGACTTTTGGTTCACCAGGAGTCCATGGAGTTCTCAGGTCCGGAGCTCAGCACGTGCAGAGCATTGCAGAACAAGAGCCAAAAGTAGGGGGAAAAGGCGTGAATTAAAATAAAGTTGGATTTGAGGCTTTTTGTCCCCTGCTAGAGAGTGAATCATCAGTTGGTCTGTGGCTCTGACTGCAATTCTGGCACGGTTCCCATGGCTTTTACAGCCCCTATTCCACTTGGGAGAGTTTTCAGGAAATTGTGTTGTCACGGATCCTTCTGCTTAGCTCCAGTCTGCTCTGTGCCAAAAATCCCCTGTGCAGCAGAGTCAAAAATCCCCGGCAGGCCCAAGCTGCATGAGGCACAAAAGGCTATAACTTCTGTGCAACATCTCCCAGTGCTTCCCTAATTATTCCACTGTATCATCTTAAATAACATTTAAAAAAGAGTGGAACCAAATCCAGCAGTTGAGGAATAAGAACATGGGGGACTGTGCTCTTCTAAATTGGTCTTTCTGAATTGTCCCTAGTTCGTAGTCGTAATCCAGACTGTCTGGACTTACCAAGTTAGAAACAGGCGTGTTTTCCTTCAAGGAAAGAGCAATTTAATTCGGCCAGTGTTGCTTTTTTTCTCCCTGATTGTTTAGTTTGCTAAGCTAGAGCTGTTTCAAGGATGGCAGGCGCCCATCAGAAAGAAACAAGGCTAAAGTTAGCAACAAAGAGACGTGCTGGTGAGCAGAGCTGCACCTGGGATCACTGCTGCAGCTGCTCCCTTCTTACGTGCATTGGCCCTCTCCCTGTGGTTCAGGTTCCACCTATGGAACGGCTGTGTGAACAGGCAGGAGAAGGGAATCAGCTCCAGAGAGGGGGTTTTCAGCGTGTTGCTCCAGCCCAGAGGCAGAGTGAATTGTCTTGCTGTTCGTGAAAAGTCAAAAAAAAATCATCTTAGCCGTAGGTAGGAAACCCTGTTTCAAAGAGCTTCTGGCAATGACTATAAAAGGGTCAGTTTGCTGGCCTGAGGGATTTGAACAGTGTGAATTTTTTGGATTATTTTAACAACGCAGACAAAACAGTGAGCATTCAATGTTTTTCACTTAGCCTCTGTGAGAGGGTTTTTGGAAATACATCCGAACAAGATAAGATCTGAATAAATATCAAGTAGATGCAACAATAGATAGCAGCAGTAACTACTAAACCGCTTGCAGCAATGTTTAATGCTTTTGAAATGTTTGTTCGTTGCTTACAATGGATAGATAAACTTTAGAGATGAATACACATTTGTCAGAGATCCCGTTGTTTAGGCATCCTGGGAATGGCCCTCAGGTTGGTCCTTGGCTGGTGGAAACCTTCTACCCCCTCTGGCACCCGGTCAGCTTGCTGGCTCTTGAGCATGGTGGGGGGACCACTCCTGCTACCCTTGTCCCTGTTACAGGAATGCTGGGCACTGCCCAGGGTCCCAGCTTTGAGCCTCTTGCCATGGGTCTGGTGTGCCAGTCATCCTGAAACCACTCTTAATACCAGATGAAATGTGAAGACTATAAAGAATTTTCTTCAACCAATACTAATGCGGTTACTAGGTCTGAAGACAAGCATAGAAAAATAAATAAAAACCTGCTTATAAAGCTACCTGAACTTTAGCTCTGCTCTAGAAGCTTTCCATCAGCTGTGTAAGCAGGAACAAGCTGTTAGGATGCTTGTATAATTTTGTGGCTGGGAGCCAGGGCTTCTGACCAGGCTACTTTTTTTCTCTGAATAGGATCCTGATATGGGGCTGTGTTTTTCCAGCCCTTCAACTGAGTTCTATTCAGATTTAAATTTTATCCTGCTAATGAGTCAGAAAAGAGGCCAGAACTACTGACCCTGCCTGGACAAACTTTTTCATTTATCAGCAAATGTCACTACTGTGATGTGGCAAGACCTCCCATCTATCCAGACAGTAAAGAAGGGTTGTACATGATTATCAGCTGCATTCTGGAAACAAATGCTTAGGAAAGTATTTTCTTCTTCTTGACAGGACAGGGTTTGACTCTCTGCATAATCCTTTATATACTGAACCTGGAGTTTGTATAAATAAATCGTTTGAATCCTGCATTACAGTTTTCACTGTATGCTTATACACTGGTTTATCTGTTTTATCTTTTGCTCAAGATTAGACATGATAGTAATCCAAATATTTTTGCATGAAAATGGGTTTGAAAAATACTCTTTTCAGTTGTGAAGTTTAATTTTTTTTCTTATTTCTTAAAAAACTATTTTAGTTTTTATCAGTTTTCCATTGAATATTTAAAGTGCTTGAGTTTTTTACCCGACTTATTTAAGTGCATATTTAGGCAAACTAGATTTACATGTATTGAGAGATCCATTTTAAATTTTCCCTTTGGTGAGAGAAAGAGAGAAACTGTTCCATGCAGCAGATGTATAACAGATGCCACTCCTAGCACGTACTGCACTACTGGATGATGGCCAGATGCAGTGGTGATAGCATAGCTATTACCATGATAAAGCAGAGTAAGAGAGAGATGTAAGTAATGTGTTGGCTTCCCAGCCCGCCACTTTGTCCACACAAATGGGAAGGAGGAGAAAATTCTTAAATCTGTCACTATCTACATCATCATATACAGTCCTCAAATCATCCTCTTTCAAAACATAGCAGTTTAGGTTGAGCTAAGTGAGATGAATCCTACCCATAATGGTTAGAGTTATCTAGTGAATTAGTAGGTAAGCTATATACAGTTATAATAGTTAAAGCCTGGGCATAACATTCAGCTCTTGACTTCAAGCATTGAGTTCTGCTATTTGACCTCTCATCGGTTCCTTTGGAAAGTTATTCTGAGAAAACAGGTGCTTTTCTAAAAACAGAGAATCACACAGTAAAGATCTTGAATTAGAAGGAACTCACAAGGACCATCAAAGTCCAACTTCTGGCCCTGCACAGTACCATCCCAAAGAGTCACACCATTGTGAGCATTGAGAGCATTGTCCAAATGTTTCTTGAGCTCTATCAGGCTGGTGCTGTGACCACTTCCCTGGGGAGCCTGTTCCAGTGCCCAACCACCCTCTGGGGGAAGAACCTTTTCCTCATACTCAACCCAAACCTCCCCTGACATGATTCAGGCCATTCCCTCAGTCCTGTCACTGGGCACCAGAGAGAAGAGATCAGTCTCTGCCCGTCCTCATCCCCTCATGAGAAGCTGTAAACTGCAATAAAGTCTCCTTCCTGTCTGCAAAACACTTTTATTTTAGGAGACAGAAAGATATTTTTGAGACAAATCAACAAGTAGAGGTTGGGCAAAAAACTCCCGGTGGTATTTGTCCCTCTGGGCATGCTGTGCTTTGGAAAGCACAGGAAATGAACAGTTACCATAACTGAACTGTGCAAGGTATAAATATCCTTTGTGCTTCAAACAAATTGGCCTTACTTCACTAACCACAACATGAAGCTCACCTGCAGCTCTGAAAGCTGTCTTAAAAAGAGAAGAGGCAATGTGCCTCAAACATTAATCCTTTCCATGTGCAGAAAATGTGACTGTTTTGTGCATGATTGCATTTTAAATCAGAAATCATTGTGATCCTGTATGAACCTTCTAAAATAAATGAACCGTAATTTCTTCTGTATTTTTAAAGGTCAAATGCTGCAAATACTGGCCAGATGACACAGAGATCTATAAAGACATTAAAGTTACCCTAATAGAAACAGAGCTCCTAGCTGAATATGTGATTCGAACATTCGCTGTAGAAAAGGTAAGTTTCCAAATTCAGTTTTCTTAAATACAGTGATATCTGCCAAAGTAACTTACATACAGATTCAGCAAGGGATAGTTGAATCTTTTGACTGATGTCCTGGGTTTGCAGGTATTTTTGGGTGAATGACTATCGCCCTCTTATGGTAGTCTGTTTTCCTTTAAATGCAGCAACTTTTCTGTGCTTTTTATCACTGTTGGCCCCTGCCTGAGTTAGAAAAAGTGATTTCTCCTTGCCTAGAAGAAATCGAAGCCTCCCTCCCAGCAATCAATTGAAAAACACATCTGTGCTGTTTTCCTGTCTTATGTTCCCCACAATCATTTTCTGTCTGTACCGGAGGCTGCATGCAACATTATTCACAAGTCTATGGTGGAGAATACTACTGTCTGTTGGGCCAGGGTATGCCTGGTCTGCAGAGACATAGCTGTAACAAACTGCTGTTCTTCTCAAGGCACTTTCCCTTTTCACATGGAATCCGTCTTTACACGGAGAGTTCCAGTCAGTGTGCTGTGTTTCTGTTTGTTAGAATAATGCGACACATTTGTTTGATGCTTTGTAGCTTGTAGAAGTTGTAGCTTCCCCAAACAGCTTGCAATATATGGAAAACATACAAATAACAAATAAGATACTTACTGAAAGTGAGAACAGGCAGGTTGGTCAGTGGTGGTGAAGTGTATTATGCATTCTGTGTCAATTCAGCAGTTTCATTCAGACTTCTTTAAAGGACAGAAGTGTTTAAATTGTACATAATCAGGACTCATTTGAGTTACAGAATGCCAAAGAAAGGGCCTTCTTGGAAAACTAGATATTCCTAATGGCACACTGAAGTAATGTTCCCTCACCATGAGTAGATTTTCAACTAATTAGCTTAGAAAGCTTCTTTTCATTCCGTTGCAGTACCTGTGATATATTGGTTCTCTCTAATTGTGAAATAGTATTTATTTATGGTTTTGAAGAACATAATATTTAGCATCAAAGAATCCTGCAGCCAGGTACCTGAGACTGCCAAAGAGACTACCTCACAGGGTCTCGCTACATACGTCCAGAGTAACAAAGGAATTAGGGTATTTTCCTGTTTTATTCTTCAATCTAATACTTAAATATGCATCAATACAGCAACCTCAGGGTAATGATAATAGAATTATGTGGTTTGAATGAACTGAAATATTGTGTCATGTTTACCACTATACATATTGTATATTGAATTCACTCAAGTGTGTTGTTTCCTTGCATTTAGGTATTTTTAATAAACAGATGAGAAATGCTGGCTACACTTTGAAGTAGATGAAGCACTGGTTGATTTCTATTCTGCAAATTTTAAGCTCATGCTTTGATGTTAGCTTTTCGCTTCTTAACTGGGACTGAAGAAAAGACCTAGAGGATTTTACAGTTGAACATAACCAAACTGTCTTGAATAAGTGCATTAGAACAGACAGAGATAAAAGGCACTAAACATTTTATTTCTTTTTAAAAATCTCCATCCGAAAAGATTTCATTTAGGCACTGCTTTTTAATAGTTGGTAGTTTTTCAGTAAGCCTCTAAAAGCAATGTCAGTGTAGTTTAACTAAAGTACATTTGTTTTTACTCTATTTTCCATATTTTTTAACTTCTCCAATGGTATGGGAAGGTCAAGTCTGTACATCTCTTTCACCATAATTCTCTCAAGTTTATGTTTTTGATGTACTGGGACTCATACGTTTCACCTTCTCTAAGTCAAGGTGCATGATAAGACAGAGAGCCCCCTAATCAAACATGCAGATAATACTAAGTGAAAGGTGATATTGGAACACTTAACAATGGAGCCTCAGTTCCAAAGGAGTTGCCGATTTGGCTAACAGGAATTTCAGTAATTCAACAGGAAAAATTGCAGAGTTCTGCAGAGTGGCTTAACCCCCTGTGTCAGTACAGGGTGACTTCCAGGGACAGCATCTGAAACCCAGAATGGTTAAAGATTTAGCACATATGAACTGCAAGGGTGGAGTTAAGAGAATTGGCCTTGTCCATTATGATAGAGTTGAGGAGGAGGGGTAAGGAAGATCTAATTACAGCCTGCAGCTACCTCATAAGTGTTTAGAAAATCAGAGGAAATCTCCGAGACCTCCAGTCCCTTTTTTTAATGGATAGAGTAGAAGGGGGATAACACTGAGAAAATTGAACCCAAAAGTGCAGTCTGATTTTGAAGACCATTTCCTAGATGTGCTTTGCATTGCGTGAATAAGCAGTTCCTTTGGAGTGGTTTTTTTACAGCACAACTGTTAACTTGGATGAGTAAGTCATACATGAATAGTAACATACAGCAGCACCATACGTTTTTGTAGAACATCTTAGGGTTTAGCAGTGTCCACCATTTTCTGTTTGTTTCAGCTGAAAGAAAAAGTAAAAAATACTGTCTTTCCCAGCTGAGCATATGCTTTTATGATTCATGCAGTTGTGTGCTTTTTTGGGTTTAGAAACCAGCAGGAAAGCTAGATATAAAAATCACTCTTTTTAGATATAATAAGAAAACTCATTATAAAAGTATCCTATATGCAAAACCTTTCCTAAGCAGCTGTTAACAATGACAGACAAAAATGCAGTCAGGCTGACAGACAGCCTTTTCACAACTAAGGCACAGGATGTACAGGACATAATCAGATCTGTGTAGTAGTTGGGCACTTTGCTTTGCAGGGGCAGTTTGTTTTTTGTAAATTGTTTGAAAATCTCGGCTGCATAAAGCATGAAGAATCTGTACGAGATACTCACTTTAGTCCTCAGCTTGTATAGTCATGGCATTGCTTTTTTTCTGTGGGATCTTTGTTTCTTGGAGGGTTATGGGTGGTTGTTACATGCATATGAAAGTGTTTGAGACACTGCCTCCACCTAAGCAGAGCTAACTACAGAGTTGAAGGCCTTGTTTACAGTAGCAAAGAAGTGTGTTAACTAACACACTCTAAAATCCCCAGAGAGCAGGGACAAAATTGTATTCGAATGTGTTTGCTAGACTGTCTTAAAATGCAAATTGTTTTCTCTATTCCTGGGTTTCAGTATGCTTTAAAAGTTGTTTTTAGGATATAAGGTCATTTTTGTTGCAAGGGTGTGATCTCCTGAGTCCACACCACTGCCTCATATGCTCTTAATCCTCTCCCTTGCCTGCCTTTTTGTGTCAATTTTTTAGGCGAGATGAGATATTCCTCTGAGCAGATGTCCTGTCACCACAGACCCCCAGCCTGAGCTGTCAGAGCATACACTAAGTCCTCTCTAGTCCTGTAGCACTGACATGTCCAAAATCCCTCCAGCACTGAAAATCTCAGACTAATGCATAGTAGCAATAAATTAGGAAGCTTATATTACTTGTTATTCAAAGAGAATAAAACCTTTTATATGCAAACCAGCTCAAGACAGGAAATACATCTTTAAGAAGAAAAACTGTAAACTACCAGTTATTAATATTGTTGACATTTAGTCCAGCCTAGACATGATATGCCATAATTTTGCTGTTTGCCTATGAACTATGTATGATGGCCTCCAGTCTGTGGATTTCTAATGAGAATAAAATACTGGCAGCTACATTTTTAAAGGGGGAAGGGAAGATACAAGCAGTAAGAAAATAAAACATAGCATACACACTTCTAATATCCAGACTGCTTCCCAAAGTCACATGGGAAATTACTTACACAATCGGCTTCTCATTTCCTGCCTGTCTCACCATATCCATGTCCTTGTAGACTGTGGCAAATCACCTGAAGGGTGAACATATGGAGAGCTACAAATACAGCCCCTATGATTGAAGGTGGAAAAAGCCTTCTTATTATTCAGCTTTTTCTTTCAGACCAATGAAGGAAACAAATGATAAGGAAAATAATGCTGAAGCTGTAGTTCCCTGAAGTCAGCAGGGAACTACAGCAGTCAAACCTCTGTGGAGAGCAGTGGGCTGTGCTCTGCGTTCAGCCTTGCTGCTGACCTATTCTGTGATCATGGCATACATCTTAAGGCCACAGTTTACAAAGCAGCCTAGTACCTAAATACAGAGATGAGCATTTCTCTTGCTGCTTAAAGTTTCTGACCAATCTAGCACTTGCTTACTTAATTTTGTTGGAAGGCTTTGAAACTAGTTGATACCTAACCTTTGAACCTGCTGTTCTGCTATGAGGAAGCTCTCCAGCAGTCTGTACAGATTGTGTTGGTAGGGGGTGGATGCTTTTCAGCAATGCTCAGGCTTTTGAAGATTTCAACCCTTGCCTTTTCAACAGAGAGGTGCTCATGAGATTCGGGAAATACGTCAGTTCCACTTCACAGGCTGGCCGGACCACGGTGTCCCGTACCATGCCACGGGCCTGTTGGGATTTGTACGGCAGGTCAAGTCCAAGAGTCCACCAAGTGCTGGCCCTCTGGTTGTTCACTGCAGGTAGGTAAAACAGAAATCCCTTTGTTGTGGTTAACACTAAGCTCGAGACCTACTTTTGCTTTTCCTTTATTGTGTATTCCCCACACAGGTTGCTGAAGCCACTGGAGCGCTACTTAAAATAACTATAAACAAGAATACATATATATATATACACATATATATATACACACATATTATATAATATATATATATATATACAATATATAAATGAGAGTAAAAAATTGAGTCTGAAGTCCTGCAAATGCCTGGCTCAGTTTCAGCAATCATCCAATTGATAAGCACCTGTGAGATGAACCCTTACAGCTTTTACATTTCCAATACACTGCTGCACGTTAACTGTGCTCTTCTTCTTCTTCAGTGCTGGTGCTGGCAGAACTGGATGCTTCATTGTCATTGACATCATGCTAGATATGGCAGAACGAGAAGGTGTTGTAGACATTTACAATTGCGTGAGAGAGCTTCGATCCCGGAGAGTTAACATGGTGCAGACCGAGGTATTGCTTTTCTACTGGAATACTGCTTTGCAAGAAAAAATACTCTTGTAGACCATAAAGACAGAGCTTTGTAGTTGGCATCCTCCAGAAAGTAGTTTATTCAATCACATGCAGAAAATAAGTCCCACACAAACCTGAAGAACCCCTGCCCAAATAAGTGCACAGTTATGCTTCACTGAAGGTTCACAATGTTTCTTAAATAATAAGCAAAATCAGGAATGTTTCCTCTCTGGGAAGGATTCATTCTAGAGTACATCTTTTTGAAGGTTTGTTTCATGATAGCACCTACAGAACTCCCCAGAGGAATGAGGAAACCAGAAACAGTGTGAGTTTTATTACGGAGTGTTATTGCACTTCTCTAACTACTTGTAGTTAGTTTAAGCCAATCTTTCTATATTCATTTTTAAATGAGTGCAATAAATTTTTTTAAACTGTAGTTGTTTCTGCTGGTCTTGCTTCAGTGCTGGTAAACTGAAGAGAGAAGTGGCAATCATATTAGTTGTTATGTTTTATTTACCAAAATACTAATGGTCTGTGCAGTGTATGTCAGTAACTATATATTTTAATTGCTTTACCAGGAACAGTATGTATTCATCCATGATGCTATCCTGGAAGCCTGTCTTTGTGGAGACACATCTATTCCAGCTTCTCAAGTTAGGTCTGCCTACTATGAAATGAATAAACTGGATCCTCAAACAAACTCGAGCCAGATCAAAGAGGAATTTAGGGTAAGTAGCATTGCCTGGAAGCTGTAGAGTTCAGCTATACTAAAGACTTCTCCTAAAGTGTTTATAGTCATATGAATTTTGTAACAGGTCTAGGAGGGAAAGACTGCAAAAAAGGGAAAAATAACATGTCAGTCATAAATAACATGACTGAGTTATGCTGAATCATAAAATAATGCAGTGGGGTAGTAGTAAAGTATTCTTTGTGCTCAATGGAAGTATGTCGATCCTTCCACTGTCCTTTCTCCAGAAGGCAGGCTACTCTGCAGCTGTCTTTGAGGTTATTTTTCATAATTGTAAGCTTCCAGGATTTCACAGCTTCCAAGCCCTGCTGACTGTGATGTGTTTTCATTCCTCTGCATATTGATTCCCACTGAAACTGAATGCTGAGCTGATCTATTCTTAAATATTTTGAGTTGCTTTCACTGCTGTGTTAATTTTTCTTTTGCATTGTTTACTCTCTTTGCAAGACTTTAAATATGGTGACTCCGACGCTGCGTGTGGAAGACTGCAGCATCGCACTTTTGCCACGAAACCATGAGAAGAATCGCTGCATGGATGTGCTGCCTCCAGACAGATGCTTGCCTTTCCTCATCACGATAGATGGGGAAAGCAGTAACTACATCAATGCCGCACTGATGGATGTAAGTCTCCGCCACATCATTAATAATAAAAAGGCAATAAACAGCCCTCCAAACTGAGCTAGAAAATGGAGTCGGCATAAGAAGACTGAAATCCTTCTGGTTTGTTTTGTTTTCCAAAAGCATGGCACAAAATCTTTAAACTCCCAAGTACATTTAAGATCACGCATATGTTATGTCACAGCCAAGGTTCCAAAGCCATGCTCAGAGAGCAATTCAGGGAGTTTTGATAAATTAAATCTGTCTGGATTTCTCCCTAGTGCTTGAATTTTTAACCATCTGGCCTAGGAAAAGAAGAGTTACCTATTGAGAGATTGAGGCAGTTAAATAGAATAGTAAGGTTTGCAGCGATAGTTCAGTTCCCTTTGTTTATAATTTAAACAGTAATTAACAAAAAAAAAATTGTCTGTCAATACATGATAGTACACAAGCCATTTCTTCAGCCTTCCCGTTTATTTCTGTTTGAATGAACAGCTCCTCTTCATGTGTGTGTGGAGCTTTTTTCCAAATGCATCTATGGCAATTCTCATCCTTGTAATAGAATAACAGTAAAAAGACACTTAAACTGCCTTTACAGTCTGTAGATATTTATAGCCTATTTTTTACAATTTACAGCTATAGTCATTACGGTTGTCAAACACATAAACAACAAGAAAATAGAGGTTAGTAAGGAAGGAACACATTGTAAATGGTCTTTTTAAAAAGTGAAGCCAGAGTAATAACAGTTTATAGCAGTTTTTTCATTTCTTTCCTTCCAAGTTCTCAAAGCCTTTTCCTAAAATAAGCCCAAGTTCACAACACTCCTGTGAAAATATAGGAAAATGTATCTTTGTGTTTATCTATGTGGGGAAACTAAGAACAGAAGTGTAAGTGCCTTGTCTAGGTTCTTACAGTAGGTCAATGACATTTCATATTAGAACAGAGCTTCCTTAATCTGCAATTTGCAACTGGGCCATTACATTGTCTTCTTTCCTGGAGGCTTCAGTACTGTTTTGTTCTGTGAATTAAGTAATGCTCAGAAAGAGCAGTGCCTTTATACTTGCTTCAAAGATGCTTCCCGTCTTCACTGTTGAAGCAATGGGCTACATACAGAGCTGTATCTGGGAAAAAGACTCTGAGGAAGGAGGTGATTTGGGTTGTTTTCCAGCTAAAGCACCTTAGCCAGGCTTCTGCAGTATCCCTGCACAAGATCAGACATTTGTCCATTCCTCTAAATGCTCGATCTCCAGCAAGCAAGATGAAGTGTTTCCCCTTCTACACTTGCATCAGTTTAAGTGCTGTTGAATCACCTCACATAAGCCTTTAGAGCTCACTTCAAGAAAAAAGGGTAGCAAGCATAATTTCCATTATTCAGTATCAGAGTGAATTTGAGAATAGTTTTCCCAAAAAACTTCTGAGCCTTCTAATTGCATGAGTAATGGAGACCCCTTTGGACATCTCTCATCTGCATGAAACTTCCAGCAAGATAGGACCAGTAGGATAGAAAGCAGCTCCCTGGTGGACCAGCAGCATTATTACCTGCTGATTGCAGTGTGCTGAAACAAAGAACTGAAGTTTTGCATGTCTGCATCTGCACCCAAAACACGGTGGATTCATTTTCTCTGGTCTCCTCAGTTACTGTCTCTGAAAGAACGACCATAGAATCATAGAATATCCTGAAGGGACCCACAAAGATTACAAAATCACGTAATTGCTAGGGTTGGAAGAGACTTCTGGAGATCATCTGGTCCAACCCCCCTGCCAAATCAGGATCACCCTGAGCAGGTGATACAGGAACATGTCCAGGTGGGTTTTGAATGTCTCCATAGAGGGAGACTCCACATGCTCCCCAGACAGCCTGTTCCAGTGCTCTGCCACCCTCAGTGTGAAGAAGTTCTTCCTCCCCTTGAAGCTGGAACTTCCTGTGTTTTAGTTTATGGTCATTGCTCCTTGTCCTGTCACTGAGCACCACCAGCGAGTCTGGCACCTGCAATAGCTGACCCGATGGAATCTCTGTCATGGTGCAAATGCATCAGTTCAAGGCATGTAGAGACATCCCCACCCTCCTTATTGAAGGCAATGGCACCCCCTCCCAACAACTGCCCCAGAATGGCCACAGTAGTTTTCAAGGCTCAGAAGGATGTAAGTGAAAATGCTGACTTGAGATCCACAATGGAGAAGTTCCAGCAAACAGCTCAGTCAATGACACATTCTGGTACTAAAAGAAACAAAGAGCACTGAAATTTATCCCCTGGGTATCCTCGCTGCTGTCAGATAGACCAGAATTTCAACAATATTTCTGAAGAATAACTAGATATTTCCTTTCAGAGCCATCATTCAAATTTAGAGCTAAATGCAAACAGCCAAGATTAATCTGTTCATTAACAGCTCAAAACAAACCCCTTGCTCAAAATCATGTAGGAGTTGCATTGGAAGCAAAAACCTCTGATTATTTTACTCTATGCCTGTGGCATGAAATACATTTTAGAAATATAACATCTGCAGAAGTTATATCCTGCCCAAATACAGTTTATTAACTTTGAAGCATATAAGATCTCAAGAAAGAGCTGAAAACAATATATGAATTATATAGAAAATAGAAATAATGCTTTCAGTCCTGAAGTTTTGGGGCTATGACTGACATTCTGCTAAATGGATTTTTATCTCTTACCATTCTTCTCATCATCTCGTTATTTCTTTGCAGAGCTACAAGCAACCATCAGCTTTTATAGTTACGCAGCATCCCTTACCAAATACTGTCAAGGATTTCTGGAGACTGGTCCTAGATTATCACTGCACTTCAATAGTTATGTTGAATGATGTGGATCCTGCACAAGTAAGTCCAGAAAAGTGCTTCATTCAAAAGAGGAGTGCTAGTGCTTCAGCATTTCAGAACAGCCTTAGGATGTAATTAGTTTTGTAAAACAACATTAAATACTTACGCACTAAAAAATTGATTTGTAGCCTGCGGATACACGTAGGGAAAGAGGAATAAATCAGACCACCAGCAGCCTCTCCTTCAAAACGTTAATGCACACACACAGAAGTGCATGCACCTATAATTTATTCTGAGAGAACATGTTTTGGGAAGAGCTGCTAAAACCCAAAAATTATGGTTGTAGAATTCTGACTCAAGTCTGAAACATGCTAATAATGGCCAAAAGTCATAAACAAAAGCCAACAGGTGTTCATTAGCCTGCCTGAAACAGGTCAATGACCTTAGTCTCCTGACCAGGGAATAGGTGTTCCCCATGTGAAAATCTGTGTTGTGCGTTGCACAAAATGACATTGTCATTAGCAGGGAGATAGGAACTAAGCTAGGAGAGAGGAACTAAAGACTGGATACTGAGCACCCTTTGGAAGAGAAAAGAGAGCAATGAAACGTGTAGGGGAGTGTAATTACCTTACAAAAGAGTTGCACATGCTGTACATGTTGTTTAGCAAATAGGAAAACCGAACCTACTGGTTGGTAATTTAATCCCTCAGATTAATCACTAAGTGTCCCAGACTCTGGCTCAGAACTGCACGATTCCAAGTTCTTACAAAGATATAATTTCCTTAGTTCCAACAAACTGCACCAGCCCTCTGCTGGAATAATGTGGTAATCTAGATTCTTAATATGTAAATATTTGTTAATTATTGGTTAAGAGCAATTATAATTTTTTATAGCAGACTGCATGTCATTTTTATTCTTGTAATGATCAAGAATCTTTTTAGCTTTGATTGGTATTGCCCATACTTTAAAAAAATCCTTCCTCTTACTTCTTTTTAACATGTAGAATTTGTTTTTGAAAGATATTAATCTTCTGTTTGGTCTTTCAAAGGAACATGTAGGAATCCACACACTGTTATAAAGACTGAATTTCTGATTCCAAGCCCTTCGCTGTCTACAGGGAGGAAAAATAGAAATGAAAGACAAAACTTTTCTTCATGAATCTAAGATTATTTTCTGAGTGAATAAGGAAAGACTCAGGGGAGTCAGACTGTTAGGGACTGCTGAACAGAGTTTTTTTAATTTGTTGGCTGTGTTTTGAATTTACAATAGGGCATGGCGATTCCAAGCATTTATTAGCCTCACAGGATTTAAAAGCTATTGGGATATGAAGTTAATGCACCTGCCTCTGCAGTATGTTAAACCTTTTACCTCTTAATACGAGTAACAACCTTTTCATTAGGAATAAATCTCAAAACCCTCAGAGCAAACAGAAGTGAAGACAGGGCAAATCTTATTAAAAACATGCATTGCATTCAAATTTATTAATAATTACTCTTGTCATTATTATTTATGTATATATGAAGTGTTTACAGTTCTGTTTAGATATTACCATTTATGTGGATTGTTATGCTTTATTGGGAAATGAAATTCAACCCTTCACAGTGACTCTGACTTGAAGAGAGTCGCTAGCATCACTTGCATGCAGAATGTGCAGACTTAAATGCTTTTGGTTTCTTTAGAACTTGAAAATCTTAGCTTCCTAAAACAGCCCCAGCAAACAGCTCTGCTTATTATCATTTAAGCATTTTTCAGAGATCTGTTAGAACAGTATTCCTACATATTTGAAAGATGTGTGTACTAAATTGTGCACATGTTAAATGATCTGAGCACTGGCATTTGCACCAGTTGTATGCATTGCGTTTTGCTATCCTGTACACCAGCATATTTCATAATAAAAGTTTGTGTAAGATTTAGACTATATTTGGAAGGCAGTTGTGTCAGGAGATCAAATCATATGGGGGTTAAAAAAATGAAAATATATTTTCCTACTTGAAATTTCTGGGTTTAACTTGTTAAAGTGATCTCCTGCAAATCAGACCCTGTTTTCTTTTTTAATTGGTGTAGTAAATGATTATGTTTTCCTAAAATGTAGTCATCTCTAAACAGCTTTGTTGAGGACTAAGTGTTGTAAGAAATGCAAAACAACATCTGGAGTAAATGTGATTTGTCAGCTCAGCTCTGGATCACCAACAGCAATGCAGCAGAATGAAGACCACAGCTGTTTTACTGAATGAAATAAAAACTTCCAAATATGACATCAATGCTTCTGCAAGCAAACAAAATTTCATGAGTTCATGTTTAATTTTGGTGAATGCTTACAAAAGCTACATACTCAAACTGCTCTAAATATCCTTAGCAAAAAAAAAAAACATTAGGATTTTCATGAAAAATAATGGACAGGCTGATTCTGCAAGCAAAAACCTCCTTGCAAAGTGTTGATTTAATCTTTAAAGTATTAACACAGATGATAATTGGTTCCTGGATTAAGCCATTGTCATATTATTAGACACTAAAACCGTGCAAGATAATAGTAATTTTACTTTGTGATCTTTAGACACCTAGAAGTAATGTTTCCTGAGAACTGAAGAAAGCATAATTAGTATTTTCAGGTGTCACTAATAAGATGAAATTAAGCAGTTATTGAAAGTGTAAAGCAATGCTGATATTAGCCAATATCATTGGTCATGGGTGACACACATGTGAGAGTTCAGTCCTGAGTTTTGAGAAGTGATGTACCCTTCCTAGTATAAATCACACATTCGAATGCAGTTTGAATTTTTGGCAACTTTTCAGAGCAGTTGGAGATACCAGGCCTTTGGTCTTTAGCCTCCACTGTCTCCAAGATACAGCAGTATTTGTCAGCCTCTCCCTGTCTTGTCGTAATGTATTGTAGAATTAACATGGAGTGTCAGAAGTGTTTTACTCCAGATACCAGACACTGGAAGTACAGCAGCAAGAAACAGCATGTTCAGGGACATGAAAAGGCAAAGTGCTCAAAACCAAACTTGGTGCATCATGTGTTTTATAAAGACACTGTGCAAGAATTCCAGTAGTACGTGTATCACAAATTAAAACACTGAAAAGTATGTTGAGGCAGCATGAAATCCAAGGTGATTAACTGTGTTCTTTATTGTCCATGGTCTTCTATAGCTCTGTCCTCAGTACTGGCCAGAAAATGGAGTCCACCGGCACGGTCCTATTCAGGTGGAGTTTGTATCGGCTGACTTAGAAGAAGACATCATCAGCCGGATATTCCGAATCTATAACGCAGCCAGAGTAAGGATGTCATTTGCAAAACAATTTTGTCTCAGTAGATGAGTTGAGTCTACTCAAATCAAAAAAATGAAAGCTAAACTCACATAGAACTGATTTCATTTTTCAGCCTTTTTATTTAAAAGCAATGGTGCAATACTGAGTCACACCACAATCAGTGAGGAAAAAAAAGCCTTCTATATATCACATAAGTCAAAAATACTTCAATACATATCTCAAATGTGTTAAATGCAAATGAAATAAATGCGGTATTCAGATTGTGTGATAGCCAAAAAATGCTGAAATCAGAACTGTTTTCAATAGTTTGAAATTAGCCATGCTTGCATATTTTTATCTTGTGTCATGTGAAGAAAGCTGTGCACCAGTACTAGGCATGTTTTTCAATAGCAGTCCCAGCCTCTTAGTGAAGATCCTGTCCCACTAACCACACTTCATAACATATGTAACCACTCCAGATGTGCAAGTAGGTTGTTCTTGTATCCAGCTTTTATGCTCCCATAAAGTTGACAGAAACTAAACAAGGCATGTCTTTCAAAAAAGATTGCACCACAGACCAGGCATCTCTTCCCATCCAGGGAACCTTTGCAATGGACTGTCATCAACCACCAAAAAGCTGTAGCTAGGAATAAGCAGCACTCCCTTCAGAAAAAATCAAGAACTTCCCTGAGACCTGGTAGCTCACAGGACAGTGAAAGACGCCAAAATAATGTTAATATCCAAACAAGGAAGCAGATTGTAGCTTCAAGATATTTTTTAATACTATGAAGGCCTGGCATTTACAGTAAATGGGACAATATAAAAAACACAGCCTCCAGCAGTGTTAATGTGACCTTCAGCAGGCACTGGGTCTGGCTGATCTGCTTTGAGAGCAGAGGCCCTCAGCTGAAAGAAACCGGACAGGAAATCAGTAGATTCCAAATTTTGACATACAGCACACAAAACCAATTGGAGAACACATCTAATGCTGCATCCAGTTTGGTGTATTCCCATATCGTGTTCATCTTATATCCTCTCTATTAACTCTTACTCTAGAGAACAAAATGTAATGTCAATGTTTCTGTGTGTTGTTCGTTTTAAGAGTGGCACTAAAACGCCCTCACTTTGCACAGAAGTGGCAAATTCTAGACTAAAAAACCAGTTTTCATGTGCATGTTTATTATGCCCTTTTCAAAGGACTATAGTTTTCTGCCACTATCACTTGTTCTGTACTCCTTTTTTATTTTAAATCACTATAAAGCAACTGTTCAGTAATGTTTCACCAGAGGGGTTCTGACTGCTGCAGTAGAACACAATAAAATAATATAAAATGTAGTTATATATTTTTTATAAGCCAGAAACATTTGAGGGTTCCGTTTGGTTTTTTAAATGTTTCCTGCTTCAAAATATCTTGAGAGGTTTTGACCTTTCTTGTAAGAAAAAGACAGAAACACATAAACATGCTTAAAAATACTGGAGCTTATATATGAAAACTGTATATAGTTGAAGTTGTGTTGCAGTTCTGTCTTTGCTACCTGCTATCATATTAATTAATTATTTGCTTGATCATGCAGATGTACTATTGCTGTCTTCTAGCCTATTTTATAGCACTCTGTTTAAAAACTCTTGTTCTAATAACTCCGTTGGAAATTAAAAGTCATAAATCCTCAAGGGCAGTTGAAATTACATTAGCAGTTTGTCAGCAATCATCTGCTTGAACAACTTCCCTCACTGATGCAAATATCTAAATTATGTACTGAAAAAATACTTTTATTTTTCCTGCTTTTGTCTGAATCTCTACAGCCCCAGGATGGCTATCGGATGGTGCAGCAGTTCCAGTTCCTGGGATGGCCCATGTACAGGGACACCCCAGTTTCTAAACGCTCCTTCCTGAAGCTCATCCGTCAGGTGGATAAGTGGCAGGAGGAATACAACGGGGGAGAGGGACGCACGGTTGTACATTGCTTGTAAGTACTGGAAACAGGAGAGACAAATAAGGGGATACTGTCACAGAATTTGTGAATTCCAGGCTTTAAAAGGTTTGTGAAAAGGTGAAGAGACATCTCTCTAATCTGGAACTGAATAAATAATGCAACTGCTCATTTAAAAGCTTTGAATGCAAGAGGAATTGTGTAATTTTAATGTAGATTCATGAGCTTCCCCATCTGTCCTTTGTTAGAGCTGTATGAAAAGATGATGGGTTCGAGTTAACTCTATTTTATATAAAAATGTCCAGTGACTCTTGCAAATGAGAAAGTTGCATATTTAGTCACAGTAAATCAAAAATGTGCCTTCAGAACAATGTACCTTTTATTTCTGCAGATAAGGACTGTAGAAATAAGTAGTTTTGGAAGGGCGATTCATTTTCCAGACATAAAGCACAGGAGTAAAAGTGGTGTGATAGACCAGTTACAATGATCATGTAATTGCCTTACCTCTCTCTAATAATAGTGTATATTTTTGTCCTCCTGTGACTTTGTACTCCATCCACTCTGCCACCATCCTTCTTTTGATAATGGTGTAATACTTGTACGTGCTGTTTGTCCCCAGAAGTAGCTGGTTTTTTAAGGCCGAGTCTTCAGAGGTTGAAGTTGTATTCTTCTTCCTCTAAACGTCTGTTTAAAGATGTTGCCATGATGGAGAAGGGACATGCTAACAGGAAAACTATGCTCAAAAGTTGGGACCCCCTGGTAGAATGATGGAGGAAAATCTAAGAGTATATTAATAATTCCCACTATCATTGACCTTGAACAAGTCATTGCTCTTCAGTTTGCCCATCTGTAGTATGGGGATAATAATACTTTCATCAAAGGAGCATTGTGCAGTGTGATTAATTAATGTTTTGAGATCTTTAGCTGAAAAGACCCTTTTGAAGTGCAAATTACTGTTATCTCTGAGGTGGCTGATGATATTAAATAGTTGTACAACATCACACATGCGTCACTTCCAGGCAGTAAAGAAAGAAAAAGCTCTAGCTCTAATATAATCCTTTTAAATTACTTTATTTTAATTAAAATTCTCAAACAGTCCCACAATATCAGGCAGTGTTTTGGCAGCAGAGAGCATTCTTTTCTTAGTGCCTGGATGTGACAGATGTGCGACATTGTATCTTCCTTTGAAAATCAACCATTTGCAAAGCTGGTTTGAAAGACCTGCTACCTAACTAGTCTGCACTCTGGCAATTATTAAGGTTTATTATTTTCAGTGAAGCACAGCCTAAAGATTCTGATTAGAATAAGTGTAGAAATAATGGGGTTTCCAGAAAGTAAGAGATTCTCTTGAAGATTAAAAATAACCAGGGATAAAGTATTATTAAATACTGTATTTGATCATGCACATGAACATTTGTGCCTGGCTTCTTTGTTGACAATTTGCTTTGGGCTCTCGTCCTCTGATACTGTGGGTGGAAGGGGAATACATCTGCCTTTAAAAGCAGTCTTCGCCAGGCAGCTAGCCTGCTGCCAGGAACTGAGATCATCAGCCAGGGGGACATGGCAGCACCACCCGGTGCCATACCAAGTGCGCAGCCACCAGGACTCTCACAAATGAGACTCCTGGTGCTTTCACAGTTCCTCCGAAATGCCTTTGCATCCGGGAGGAAAGCACCAATCTGGATCTGGAGTAAAAGAACTCAAAGATTCCGTTTCTCTGTGGCATTTCCAGGCCTGATGCCCATTGCAGCCATGTGTGTTTACAATGCAAAGCAGTGTTGAACTGAAACTAAAAGTACTTTGTCCTTATTTTAGCGTCCTCTTTGTGCTGTCTCCAGTGTTCACTGAAGGGTGGTGCAAAACTCAGCCATTCAATTCCCTCCAGGCTGTCAGCCTGCTGACTTCTGAATCATAGCTTTGAGAACTTTCAGCATGCTAATTCCAATTAAAAATCATGTTTTGCCTAGAGTTCAGCAGCCTTTGGGGCCAGGAATGTTCTGTGGTTTCTCCCTGCTGGAACTCGTGCCTTCTGGAGCCATCCCTGTTGCTGTGCAAACTTGTGACACAGAGTCCATTGTAACTGAGCCATTTTATCACTTTCACTGCAGGAATGGAGGTGGCCGCAGTGGGACATTTTGTGCAATCAGTATTGTTTGTGAAATGCTTCGACATCAGAGGGCTGTTGACGTATTCCATGCTGTGAAGACACTGAGGAATAATAAGCCTAACATGGTGGACCTTCTGGTATGAGCTTTTTAACTGCACCATTAAATAGGAAATGGTTTTTTTTCTCAGAAGACTCTCTAAGATTTCCAGGATTTGCAGTGGGAGTTGTTCACAAAGCAAGCAAGTCATTTTCAAAGGGGATAATGAAGTCACTTCACTTGTAAGAGTATTTTTACACTGCTTTCTTCCCAAGGAGACTTTGTCTCTGTTCGTTTGAATTTTTTAAGAGTTTTAAACTTTCAGATGAACATCCTTATTAATTTTCTTTTCTAGCAGGCTGAACCAAGTGGAGAGCAGCCTTTGCATGGTAGAAATAATAGTTATGTAAAATTAAATGCCAGATTTTCAAATTATATATTTTATAAATAGCTTAATCACCTAATATTTATCAAAGCCATGAATTTCAGTTTGACATCCAGAATATTGCATTTAATTATGGTTGCTCTATCTCATAGAAAGATTAAAGAAGTTCAGAAACAAGGGGCCATGTGCAATTATTTTCCTAGAGAGTGTTTTATGAGCTTTTTTCCTAAATGGAGAATTGCTGAAGTGCCAGCTGCCATGCCAGAAGAGCTGCAGAACAGCTTAAACCAGCAGGTTCCTACACTCCAGAGTGTAGTTTTGTACTTGGAGATGGGTGTAGTGTGATAGCCTGTTCTGAAGCCTGGGCTATAAAAGACTGTTTTACAGCATCCTGCTGCAGAGGTGGCTGCTTAAGAGGCAGCTGCATTTGATTTAATATCACAGACAGGAGGAAGCAGCATCTGGGCACTTTCAGGGATGTTAACCCAATCTAAGCCAATTTTGCAAGCTCTAGTTAAATAAGTTGGGATCATTTCAGCAACTTTTCTGTAGCATGCCCAGGGTGAGGCAGGAGACATCTCACTGAGCTTGTCCAACATCTTGTCATTTTAGGAGAGGACCCCCTCAGATGAGCTAGTGAGGTTGGGGTGTGACAAACACTGGAGAAGAGGCAGAAGGAGCGAGGCTTTCACACACAGGCAAAGGCGGGTAGAGAGGGATACCCACCTCCCCACCACATGGATGGCTGTGCTTCGTCACTCCTGGGGGAGAATGGCTCCCACCACATCCCCCATCACAGTGCTGTCTCCCAGCCTGCCTGTGAAGTCCCACACCCTCCCCTAGGCCCAGCTCTGGCCAGGCACATGGAAAAAGGCCAGATATTGTCAGCTGCGCAAAGCAAGGAGGGAGTTCACGAGCAGCACCATGGGGCCATGAGCCAACAGTGTGGAACTGCGAGTCTTGTATCAGTGAGAAACTCTCAAACTTCCACAGTGGTGGGAGGAAACAACTTGGTTGCTTCTTTTCTTTTCCTCTAGTTTATATTCTCAGGAGGAGAATCATCCTGCTGAGAACCATACATTTTTATTTCCCAGATATTAAGAAAAATGTCCTACTACTTCATTCATGTTATATAGTTTGGATAGGGATTTGGCAGGCCTGCTGTTCTCTGTTCTCCTAGAGCTTAAGTCCACAGAACTCACTGATCTCTTACTCATTTATTTTATAGAAATAAAAAGAAAATTACCAGTGTAGATGTACAGTTAAAGAAAATGCTCTCTATAAATTCCCATTTGTTACAGTTCTCCAGGTATAGATTTGTCAGGCAGTTGTCTTCATTTTTCAGTAGGTTTTTTTTAATCAAAAAAGCTAAATTTTATATATAAAAGTACCCTTTAGTAAATTGAGAGAGGAATTGGAAATGTCTGGAAGGCATCAAAAGGCCTTGTAAGGCCTTTTTTTATTAGGAAATTTCAAAGTGCTTGTGAAGGAGATCAGTATTGTTTTCTTTATTTTACAGACAGAGGAATGAAGGCAAGGGACAATCAGGATTTTTCCCATTATCACATAATGCACTGACTGAGCAGAGTTAGAATGACATCTCTTCAGTCTTGGTCTGCCAAGACTCATAGGAACAAATATTTGAATTAGCCAGGTTTCAATTTCCATGTAGATTGCTTCATGGTAAAAGGGAATTGGGACACTTGAGTTCTTTTCCTGATCTTGTTATTGACTTTATCCTTTATAACCTTTCTTATATTAATGTGTCATTGCCTCAGTTTCTCTATCTGAAAAATGAGAACAATAATATTCATCTACCTTGTAAAATTTTATGGTAAAAGGTTAAATGCTCAAAATCATGACATTATTTCACAAAACGAGTTTCAGACTGCTTTATCAATGTGTATTATGCACTTTCTGACTAGATAAATGGCAGTCTTATCCATCCATACTTAGAGATTCATCTCTTAATTTCATTGAAACCTTTGGTTTTCCTCCAAGTGTACAAATCTGAATGTCACATCCATACAGTTTGGAAATCTATTAATTTTTTCAGCTATCATACAAAGGTAACGCATGGTATTGCAAAATTTCTATTATGGAATGCCCAAAGCATTTGGTGATAAATGTTATTGGGTCTACCCACAGGTGTCCTAGAAAATAAATTTAAATATAACCTCTCTGAAGCTAGATAGTCTAAAGAGACTTTTAATATCCACCATCAGGTGAATAATAAAAGCGTACAAAGGACACCAGTGAGCGAACACAGTGGGAAATAATATATGTCTGCTCTTTAAGACAGGTATTCAGTTTACTGAAAATGACAGATATTCTGCTGGATCAGTAAATCAGCATAACATGAGCACAGAAGAGTGGAAATGGATGAGTGGCTGATCTCTTGTTTTGATCTGTTATGTAGTTATAGAATAATTTCCATTTATTTAGAAACATATATTCAATAAAAGCAGAAAGGGAATTTGCATAATACTCTGTTCTTTCTTCTTTTTTTTTTTTTTTATTCTTTTCTCATAGAAGCACAAGCAGTTTATGGAACCTTTCAGGACCTTAAACCCTCACATACAATTCACTTATCACTTAGGTTATACGTGCACCTAAGACTTGTTTTCTTTTGATGTGACATCTCTCAACAAAAGAACTTGGAAATGGTCCATGCTTGTTAATAGCTTTTTGATTCTAGTAATAGTATATGGTCTTTTACATGTTAAGTGGACTCTCTTCTCAGCTAAAATGTGACCCAGAATTACAAATACAGGCCAAAGGAGTTAATCCTTTAAAATGGTTGTTTCAGTGAAAAGAGAGTATCTCTGAAGAGCTTCCTACTCGTGATGTTGGGGAAGGCTGAGTGCTGTCAGCTTATTAAATCTGTTGTTGTTCCTAAATGACAATATGTGCTTAGTTATCTTTCATTAATTGATTAAAGTGCACAAGCAAAAGAGGCATTTCAGTATCAGAAATAGTCATAAAACTGGCAGGTGTTCCCAAATTGAATTTTCAGAAGCCAGAGCCCTTGGATTCAGGGAACCTGCACCTACTATTTCTTTCAGCTTTTTTTTTTTCATTTAAATATTTGTAGTATTTCTAAGTATTGCGAGTAGCAAGAATGGAAACAGGAGAGGGGTATGGGTGCACATAAAACTGGGAAGTTGTCAGTGACTGCACCATTTAAAAGTTTCAGAGTGGGCAAAGGTCAGTCAAAAACATCTGTCCTCTCCATTCCACTCCATTCTCCAAGATGTGAAAGGGGCCAAGTCATGACACTTTGTCCCTGAAAATGCAGTGGGTTTGCATCTCTCAGGAAGGGGATTTCCCTGGGACTTGCTCTGTTCCCAAGCAGTTGCAAATAAAACCAGCAGGTCTGTGTTTGAAACACAGGGTTGGCACCTGAAAATTTAGCCTGGGTAGCGTCACTGTCAGCTGCTAAAATTTAATTGGAATTAATCCAATTAATTTATCTCAGGCCTGATGTCACAAGGCTATTGCACAGTCTTGTGGGTTGGGTCTGGGCCGCACATAGAGGACCAACAGTAAGTAAGCAGCTCTTGCCCTGAAGTGTAGCAAGTGCATGAATGGCATTAAAATAAAAGTTGCAATCTGGGAAGTACTAAACACTGGGTCTCTTTTAAGATAAACATTTCCGGGGAGGAATTTCAATAACTCCAGTTCTGATAAAGTGCTACATGAGCATTTTGACAGATGACAGAAGGGTTGCAAGTCAATCTGCTTATGTGCAGTCAATTTTTCTCATACAAGTGTTTTAGAGTAGCTAAATACACATCTAACATGAGCAGTACCATACGTTACTATGTCTAGAGTCCATTGTCTGGTTAATACAAAGATTTTCTTATCTGAGTGTAAATTGGATTTGCAAACTAGTTCCCATTGACAACAGCTGATAGTAAATAATTTTAACAGAAAAGGAACATTGACCCCTTAATTAAGTTTCTTCAATAACTGACTTTGTGGTTTTCCTTTGATTTTTCAGGATCAATACAAATTCTGCTACGAAGTGGCTTTGGAATACTTGAATTCTGGCTGAGTGTCTGAACAGCACAGACGAAGCTCCTCTTTTCACCACCACAAACAAAGCAAGTCACTTCATGATGTCTGTGTAAATGAGACGAAGACTTCTCAGTGTTATGCTTATACTGCTTTGTATAATTGGCTCTTTTTAAGAGCCCCAAAAGATGTTTATAAAACCGCTTGCACTGCCCGATTCCCACTCTGAAGCCGCTGCTTGGCACCCCTGTGAGCCTACACTGAACCACGTGGCAGTCCTTGAACACCGTACTCATACTCAGCCATTGATGTGGTGAAGCAGCATAGTCCTCTGGTAAATAAGAGAGCACAATTATATTCTTATGAAGGAATTTGTACTTTTTCTGTTACATTTTGTCGCCTGTGATTCTCAGTTATTGTCACGGCCTAGTGTACATTTCTGTTCTGTGGAGAATGCTGTCTGGCATTTTGATAATATATGATTTTAGTTATATTTGTATCCTAACACGTGCATAATAAACGAATCATATGTAGCTTATCTGAACTAACAGAAAGACATGTACCAAATCATGTTAACTTTGTTGAGTTGTAATTTCTATCCACTTTGTACCATTTTAGAGAGAGAATCTTGATAGAAATGCAGTTAGAAAATGCAAAAGACAGGATGCTCAGATTAATATATCCAAAGCTTTTTCATTTGTTTATATTGTAAATATTTTTTGATTTCATCAAATTATTTATTCATTAAAATGATTTTTTTTGGTGAAGCACAGTGAGTGACAATCATTTTTATTAAGCCCTGAAAATGCTTACTGTATGATAGTGTAAACATTTGTTTACCTTGTATGGATCCTCAGCTCAATAAATAATTACATACATGATAAAATTTTGTTTAATTTAATATCTCCTGGCATTTGAGTGCCTTCAACTAAGCCTCTTTTCATATTAAATCTAGTAAATACTGAGCTACCTCCAGTGAGTGTTTATTGTGTTATCCGGTGTTGATCCAGCCAAGAGCAAGGTCATAGAATCACAGAATCATAGAACTGTTTGGGTTGGAAGGGACCTTAGAGATCATCTCATTCCAACATGCCCTGCCATGGGCAGGGACACCTTGCACTAGACCAGGTTGCTCAAAGCTCCATCCAGCCTGGCCTTGAACACTTCCAGGGATGGGGCGTCCACAGCATCTCTGGGCAACCTGTTGCAGTGCCTCACCACCCTCAAAGTGAAAAATTCTTCCTAATATCTAATCTAAATCAGCTCTTTCTCAGTTTTAATTCATTCCCTCATGTCCTGCCACTACAACCCCTTGCAAAAAGTCCATCTCCATCCTTCTTGTAGGCTCCCTTCAGGTTCTGGAGGGTTGCAATTAGGTCACCCTGAAGCCTCCTCTTCTCTAGGCTGAACAAACTCAGTTCTCTCAGTCTTTGCTTGGTGGCCTCCTCTGGGCCTCTGCTCCAGCTGGTCAATGTCCTTCCTTTGCTGGGGACCCTGGAGCTGGATGCAGCTCACCGGAGTGGAGTAAGATGTACTATGCCAGTATATGAAAGAGGTGAATTGTGTGCTTAAAAATGCCCTTGCACAAGTGCAGAACCTGCAAGATGCCCTGCTCTGAGGAGGAGATGATGCTGTGCTGGCTGTACTCAGTCTTGTCACAGCATCCCGCTGCAGGCCTGAGCATTCACTCCCTGCCGTTCACTGTGTGCCTGCTGCTGCTGCGGAAGGGATGACGGTGCACTTGTTCTTGAGATGTATGACTGCTATGAGGGGGATGTAACTCCTTCTGTTAAAGATGTTAGAGATACCAATACTAGAATGGCTAGTGGGGAAGTTGCTAAAAAAATAGTGAAACTGCTCCATTACTAGTGCTGTTGTCAGCACTGCCAGTGGACAAGTTTATACCATTAAAGCTCCTGAGAATGGCTGTACTGACCTTCCATGGTGTTTGGATGGTTCCCCTTTCTACAAAGCACTCACCACTGTCTGTATATGCTGGGAATTGCCTCGTGTTTATGGATGCAGGAGGTGCAGCAAAAAGGGAAAATGAGTCAGTAATGGCTTGCTGAGCCATCTGCTGGAACTGCAGAACATTTTCTCACACAGAAGTTTCAAGGAGACATTGCAGGCAGAGCAGCTGCTCAATACTGAAGCCTTCCAGAGCTTCATGGGAAATCCAATTCAAGGAGGTGGCCGACTGCGCAGTATTTCAGATCTTAAATGGTCCTGCTAAGCCATCTGCAATGAGGGCAAGTATCTATATAAATGTATCAGTCACCCTGTATTGAGAACCTCTAAATCTAACAGATCCAGCTTGGACAGAATGACTCACAGCTTGTCAACTCCCAGTTCAAAACCACTCCAAAGTTCAGTTCTGAAGACACATGGATAGGTTTCCTCTGCATCTGGAAAGCATCTCTTAAAGCGTAGCTGGCAGGTGCTGGCCATTGCTATAAATTGAACAGAGGTACTGAAAAACTTAGGAAATACAACCCCAGTCCTGAGAAGAATGATGGTCCTTGGATAAACCTTGCAGCACTTAAGCCTATTGCAGAATGTGCTCTTACTAATTTTAAAACCCTAGTGTTAGGAAACAAAATCCGAACCTCTTAACTTATTCCTCACAAGCAGCTTGACAGGCCAGGTATGCCAGCCAAGCATGCTTCTTTGTAATAATTATGGGACCATAAAAAGTTGGATTCTGTGATCTCTCCATTGAAATATGCATGGACACATCCAATGTTTCAAAAAGCCTAAGTAAAATATGTGTGCCAAAGGAGCCCTTGGACAGAAGGTGATGCTGGCCGTGCGATCCCAAATGTGAAATGCATCAAGAATCATGGATATCTCTCATGAGGACAGAGATTGCCATTGTTTGTGAGCCAGATATTATTTCAGCTGCTGCACTCATGCAGACATACTTTGCACAGGTAGGCCTTGGGGGGCAAGGGATGTAAGGAGACAAGGAAGAAGGAGTTCTGCAGTGTTTCTTATTGTTTCACTGATACTACTCTTTTTCCCCCTAATTCTTCTGACATAGAGTTTATGTCGCAGAGTCTGTCTGATGTTGTTCCAAAAGGCATTCTGCGAACTTCAGTGCTGTGAACCTGGAGCCAGCCAAAGAAAGCACAGCAAGCAGCTTTGTGTCCTCACTGTCATACTCCAGCTATCAGTCAATACAGATTGTAGAGAAATTCAGGCTTAGGCAAAACAGTATTTTGCCAAGAATCAAAAACAGGTGAGGTCTTCAGATGAAGCTGATCACATGGTTGGAGCACCTCTCCTATGAGGAAAGGCTGAGAGAGCTGGGGTTGTCCTCTGGAGAAGAGAAGGCTCCAGGGAGGCCTCATTGCAGCCTTTCAGTACTTCAGGGTGGTCTACAGGAAAGATGGTGACAGACTTTGTAGCAGGGCCTGTTGCAATAGGATGGGGGGTAATGGTCTAAACTAAAAGAGCGTCAATTTAGATTAGATAATAAGGAAGGAATTTTTTCCAGTGAGGATGGAGAAACACTGTAACAGGTTGCCCAGAGAGGTGGTAGATGGCCCATTCCTGGAACATTCAAGGACAGGTTGCATGAGGTTGTAAGCAACTTGTATCTAGTGGAACTGTCCCTGCCCATGGCAGCAGGGTTGGACTAGTGCATTCCAACCCACACCATTCATTCAGGAGTCAGGAACAGAGAAAATACAAGGAATCAGAAAGGAGGAGAAAGAAGATATGAACATGGGGGGTTGATATTCAAGAACTCTGAAAATTATCTGGAGGGTGCCATTTTAGACAAGGCAACAGAATGAAAACAGCCATTTTTAAGTGTTCATAAACCAACCTCCCTTTTCAGAAGAAAGTTGCACAAATACAAGCCCAGTAGAGCTGCAGAACTTTAGGAGACATCAGTCCCAATCTGGAACAGAGAAAGGGATGTTTTCTTCCATGCCCTGTATATAAAAGGTATATAAATGAATAAAGAGATAGTTTAAATGGTTTTCCACCTGTATCACCCAACTCACCATCTCTCCAGGACTTGAGGTAGGTGATTTTTGCTAAGCCATTCTGAAAGAGCTGCAGTGGGGATGGTGAGAGAGGTGATGGCGTGCAGGTAATCTGTATCTTTATAACAGCAATGTTCCTGACAGCCTCCTGGGCTTCTTTATCATCAAAATGAGTCTGTCCCTGGCAGGATATCTTCATGGAGTACTAACAGCTTAAGGTCTACATCTAGTAAAATGAAAAAATAAAACACAGAAAAAGCTTCTTACCCAGCTCTACATAGTGGGTTTCAAGAGTTTCAAAAGGCTGCCACAAAGACTTGCTCTGAAGGTGTAATGAGGCATCAAGACCATCTACCTTTCGGGTTTCTCCTTTATCTGGTTCTGGCTCATCTTTAATATCTCTGAAATGTTTTCTTTTTATTTCACTGTATGTGGGTGTGTCCCCAGATCCAGCTGCTTACTGTATGTGCCCCTTCTGCAGTTCTTTAATACAAGGAGCAAAGACACAAACAGACTTTTGTTCTTTGAGGTGTGGCAGTGGGGATAAATTGACACTTCAGTAACAGCTATTCCAAGCATCTTCCTTTGGGAAGGCCTGGAGAGGCTGTAATGGCAGTAGCAAACCTAAAGCTTTTGGCATTACTCACTCCAAAACTGAGCAGGATCATCTGCTGAGTTTCCTTTCATGGTTCTTTTGAGTCTTGCCTCTTCTCCCCCTGCCCCCTCCCCCATATCAAGGATGGCTAAAGGAAAGTAAGTGAATTTAAAGTCTACTTGAGGCTTTACAGCCTCATTAGTTTTCTGATTCAAAAGTTACTGGGTTGCTCTGCCTCCCAGAATAACTTCTTAAAGCATTTGTGCATTAGCCTTCAGAGGCAGCAAGTTATATAGGCAGATCACTGTAACAGAATGATTCATCGTATCATTTTAGATTTATTGTTGGTTTTACACTTATTTTATCAACTTGGAGCCTTGAACTACAAAATCTCATGCATCCCATATCTCATGCTAGACACAGGGCTTTATTAAGAGAAAAATTAAATTAGGAGTAGAAAAAGGATTTTACAGCTTAGGTCTGTTGTGTGATGCTCGTTAGAGAAGACAATGATCGCTATCAATTTTGGGTCACAGTACCAGTAAAACCCAACAGACCGTGTGAAAAATAATGCTGTTTCTAAAGGTGCTCATTTGTTTAGTTGGTTTTTGTAGCTTAGACCTTGTCTATATGGTGAAATTATAAACTGATGGGTGCATTTGCATTGCCTCAGTCATTCACATGCTCTGCCTGTGGGAGCTGTCCATACACTACTGGCATGAAGGAGCTTGTTCTGCACACCCCTGCTCAGCAGCCAGCATTCCCCTTCAGTATCCTAGGCCGCTGTAATGGAAAAACCTTTCTAAAGCCTTGTCAACCCTTTGCAAACTGCAATAAACAGCAGGCCCAAAATGCCTTCTTCACGCCCACTGCTATTTCCAAGCAGACTTCTCTGTGGAAGGCTGAAAAGGCAGCTCCTGTCCCAGTTATTTCTCCAGACTCACCTGATCTGCTTCAAGCCTGAAAGTCACTTCCTGCTGCCCACACTTCCTCCAGTCTGTCTCTCCAGCTCCTCACCAACTCTAGGCTGTCCCATCTCCACCTCCAGGGGCCCTCCTGGAAGATGTAGTGCCCTCTGGTGCTCCCACTTCCAGTCCTGTCACCACAGCATGCGTTGCACTGTCTCAGTAATATGAGCTGAGAGAAGTGGAAGGAAGATTTGAGGCTGGAAGAGGTTGGGGTCTACAAACACTCTGCCATGATTTTTTTTTTTAATATTGCTGGTAGGATTCTATGTACAAAGGCACAGAAAAGGTGGGCATGGGATATGAAGAGTGAGAATGATACTTGCTGTAGCTTGTCTGAGGGAATATGTCAGGGGAGATTAGTATCTCATGTTCACTGACAGTCTTTCCAAGCAATGGTATTTTTACTTCTGAAACTCTTGTATTGATGTGTTTTTAGTAGCAGCTAGAAGATTTTTAATTGTATCTCTACAGTTGTGATATTTCTAGCAATTGAGGTTTTTTGTGATGCTGTGCTTGGGGGTCACAATTAAAGCCTAAGTATCTTTCATGCTAGACATACATTAATACTGCTGCCAGGCCTGAGTAAATGCAATCAGAACTCCCAGTCCTACAAACAATTATATTAATATCCTCTTGTCTAGTCCAACATACACAAAAAAATCAATCTGATACTCACACACATTATGCATATATGAGTTCATCAGTCCTTGTGCATGTCCTGTCATGATGCTATATTGAGTCTGGCTGGGATGAAGTTAATTTTCTTCACAGCAGCCCATATGGTGCTGTGTTTTGTATTTGTGATAAAGCAGTGTTGATAGCACACCAATATTTTAGCTAGTGGTGATCAGTGTTTGCACAGCATCAAGACCTTCTCTGGTTCTTACTCTGTCTCTTCCCAGCAAGAAGTCTGAGGGTGGTCAAGACCAGCCAGAGTGGGAGGGAACACGACTGGGACAGATGAGCTCCACTGACCAAAGACAGGATGTCCCATACCACACATCATCACGCTCAGCAACAAAATGGGGATAGAAGAGGGGGGAGCAATTTCTAGGAGATTGGCTGGGCATTGGTCTGTCTGTGGGAAGTGATGGGTGAATGCTTTTGCATTAATTGTTTGGGGCCTTTTACCCCCTTTCTTCTTCCACATTCCTTCACTTCTTAAACTCTCTTTATCTTAACCCACACGTTACCATGCTTTTGCTCTTGCTATTCTCTGGAAGGACTGTGCAAGTGTCTCTGTGGAGTCTTAGCTGCTTGTTGGTGTCAGTCCACCACAGCACATAAAGGTTTGTAGGGCTAAGGTCTACAGACATCAGTCAACAATATGCTTCAGCAAAAAACTTTAAATAGGAGCTTACTCGTCTTAAAATTAATAGGGTTGCTTAGGTGCTCCAAATTAAACACATGAGGTATGTCATTAAGAGCACATTTTAAAAATTAACCCAAATAGATGGAGCAGATTGGCTCACTCATTCAAAGTGATAAAAACATGGAATTTAATTGTATATGGCAGAAAATTTGGAGCAGACATTTGGCCTTGTCGATCTGTACAGTATTCAGTCCATTTTAAGCAATGTCTATAACCAGCACTTACTACAACCAAAACCCCTCTGCTAGTGCTTTTGCTATGCCATGAATGAAAGTTACAAGTGCAGCAGAGCCCTTCCTGAGGGCTTCCAGGCCTGCACTACTGTAGGTGTTGTATAAGGTGGTGGCATTTGCCCCTGATGAGTTGCTCCCCCAGAAACTATTAACTTCAGGTAACTCAGAAGGCAGAGCACCACACTGGATCACATACTTAACACTCCTTTCACACATAAGGTTAGCAATGAAACCTCTGGAGAGACACTGGTATGTGTGCAATCTCATTACTCTCTGTATTTGTAACCCTCAGAAGTTGAGCTGAATGCATAGAGAACTAACCTGCTGTTGTGTCTCCTTGTGGCAGTGGACCAACCAGCTGCCTCCATGAGAGATGGAGAAATAACTTGGGCAGATTTTCCTTCCCAGGATAGTGAAGCTGAAGA